>SNVD02013142.1:0-75499 GCA_013180625.2 Boswellia sacra
TTGTCATTACAAATGTTACAGACAGTTTTTTGAATAGAATTCAATTGACCACTCTTTTTTATCTCTAAAGCCTCGACTTTTCTAGCTAGGGATGCATATTTGGCTTGAAGGTCATGGTCTTCCTTAAGGTTGTAAATGCCTCTATTGGATGTCGAGGTTGGGGCCTTGCCTGGTACCTCATAGGTGCCAGCAGTGTCCCAATTTTGTGCCTTTTCTGCCAAGGAATCTAGGAAGTCAAGTGCTTCCTCAGGGTCTTTTTCTTAAAATTCTCCATTACACATTAATTCCACTAGTTGCCTATCTTGAGGTGTTAACCCTTCATAGAAATGTGCAACTATTCTCCAAGTTTCAAACCCATGGTGAGGACAGGTATTAAGTAGTTCCTTATACCTATCCCAACATTGGTAAAGCGTTTCTCCTTGTCTTTGAGAGAAATCAGAAATTTGTCTTTTAAGGGAATTTGTTCTATGGGTGGGAAAAAATTTTTTCAAAAATTGTTGTTTCATCTCATCACTTGAACTAATGGAATTCGACCTCAAATTTTGTAGCCATGTTCTAGCTTTATCTTTTAAAGAAAAAGGAAAAAGCTTTAATCTAATAGTGTTTATGCTACAATTTGGGTCAGTGTAGGAGCTACATACCTCTTCAAAGAGTTTCAAGTGCGAATATGGGTTCTCCATGTCAAGGCCATGAAAAGTGGGTAGAAGTCGAACAAAACTTTGTTTGAAATTGAAATGGATTGAATCTGGAGGAGAAACTACACAAGATGGTGCACTAGTCCTTACCGGATTCATGTAGTCTTTGAGGGTTCTTCGGTGGTTTTGATCATTTTGTTGCGAACGGTTGTCCCCTTCATCCGTGAATATTTCCTCATGATTGTCGGCCATGTTTTCTAAGGAAGATGATGTTTTGCTAACAAGTCTACCACTAGATGTTCGTGACCAAATTTTCATGCAAGAAAGAGGGAGAAGAAAATAGATAGCAAAAGATGAACACACCAAAAATAAAAATTTAGATCTAAGAGAGAGAAAGAGAAACACTTACAATTTTGCACCCAATTTGTACCTTCCCCGGCAACGGCGCAAAAAACTTGACACATCCGAAAAAGGATTGTCTCCCAAGTATAGGAGTGTCGAAGTAATAAAACCCGGTGAGACCGGGGTCGATCCACGAGGAAGGAGATTTTAGCGTTACAAATTATAAGCTAAATAAATGTGATATGGATGTTTCAAAGAGGTGACATGATAATATCAACAAGTATGTAAGATGATAGGTGGTATTACCGACCATTCAAATATAAAACAAAAAGCAAGAGGAGGTAAAACCATCCATGGAAATAGGTGGTATAACCAACCATAGTAAATTAAAGAACAATTTCATAAGGTGGTAGAACCTACCATAGTAAATAAATAAAAAGTTCATAACAATAGAATAATTAAAATACAAGAGGAATTAACACAATAACAATGAAGGCTAAGGTTAGGGGATCCGACCTTGATATTTCAAATAATGATAATTAACCCATTTTAGTTATATGAATTATATTTGTTTCATTACCAATATGTATACCACTTCTTGTAAATGGGTTCAAGCATCCAATGTGCCAATCACCATATGTCTACAACAAATCAAGGTTCCTAACTAGATTCGTGTCGTTAAGGAAGAACCATACATCATCTAGAAAGGATCCAAGCATTTGATGTGCCAAGGATTGTCGACAATGGAACAAGACCTCCACTTTACAAGTGGTGTCAAGATTGATTAAGAAATTAAATATAAATCATATTGAATAAACATTATAAGATTAAGATTATTAAGCACATATTAAGGTTTAGAGAATCCTTATTCTCATATCAAGGGTTTCACCCTTTCACCTTAGCAAAAGAGAAATTAGAAGAACATTATAATAGAAAGAAAATAAAATGCAAGAAAAAGGAAATTCATTAATAACATAAACACACAAAACATAATACAAGATCCTAGCCAAAGCCAAAATGTTTCAGCCAAGGCCAAGATGCCCTAATGGGTCACAAGGCACCTCTATTTATAGATACATCCAGGGGCAAACTTGTCAAATTACAAGGGCATAATTGTCAAATATTAGTTGTAAATATCGTTGACAATTGGGATCATTAGGCACCGACTTTGACCATCAATTTTGACATCGAAATGTTGTGAATTTTAATCACATGTCTTCATGAAAGTTGTAGATATTTCTCTAAGCTTTCTAGAACATATTGATTTGCACAATTTGGATACGTATTTTGAGAGATACGGTTCAAATACTGAGGCCTAGTCAGACTGGGCCGAGACTGTAGATGGGTTCACTTCAAGCCCAATTTTGGTCCATTAAGAGCCCGAATTTGATTATGCTTGTGAAATGCAATCTTGTAGAGAATTGAATAAGCTTTCCAAAACATTAAGATTTGCACCATTCTGATCTATAAATAGAAAGTTATTCCCATTTTACCGAACCTATAACAAGACCAAAATTAAGAGAAATTAATTCCAAAGATGCAAATGCTACAAATATGCTTAAGTTGAGGAATTTAATGACACTATTAATGCAATATGATGAATCAAACTCTTATTAAACATGCATACTTAAGTGTTCATCAGCTAGTCAAAGGGAACTTACCTAGAAATTGATGTCCATAAATTATGTTTGATGCTACTGACTTCTATTTTAACATTTTAGTGGTTCAAAGGGCAAGGAAGTGTGAGGGCTTGTAACGCAAGCTCCAACCGCAAGCTAAAAGAATTTATATATTTATTTATTTTTACAACATGAAAAATATGAAGATGCAATTTTGGATAATAAGCCTACGTGTTTTACTATGATTCCTTTTTCACTTATGGTTCTTACAATTTGTTTTCCAAATTCTTACCACAAGTACTTTAAAGACTTGAAGAATGACTGCAAATTCCTTTTGATGAGAGTTGGCATGATCATCAAGAACTTTGTTCATTCTTGTGAGATTTGATTTTGTTCTTTTTATTACTTCTACGTTTATCATGCTTTTGATTTTAGCAAATGCAAGGGCCAAGTACATGAATCAGACCTAGGTGAATATAACCTTCCTCCCATTTATAAATAAGACACTACCCTTTTAGACAAATGTTATACTGATGAACACTTAAATATGTATATTTAATAAGAGCTTAGTTTATCATATTGCATTAATAGTGTCATTAAATTTCTCAACTTAAGCATATTTGTAGTCTTTACATCTTTGGAATTAACTTTCTTTTACTTTTAGTTTTGTTACAGGTTTGATAAAATGGACATAACTCTCTATTTATAGATCAGAATGGTGCAACTCTTAATGTTTTAGAAAGCCAATTAAATTATCTACAATATTGTATTTCACAAGTATCATCAAATTCGGGCTCTTAGTGGACCAAAAATGGGCTTGAAATGAACTCATCTGCAGTTTCAGCCCAACCTAACCATGCCTTAGTATTTTGATCATATCTCTCAGAATACGTATCGAAATCATATGAATCAAGATGTTCTAGAACGCTGAGAGAAATATCTACGACTTTCATGAAGACATGTGATTAAAATTCATAATAATTCAACGTCAAAATTGGTGGTCAATTTAGTTCACCTAATTACCCCAATTGTCAAAGTTGGTGCATCTAATATTTGACAATTATTCCTTTGTAATTTGACAAGTTTGCCCCTAAATATATCTATAAATAGAGGTGCCTTGTGACCCATTGGGGGCATCTTAGCCTTAGCTGGGATCTTGTATTGTGTATCTCTTGTTATTGTGTTTTTCTCTCTTGTGTGCTAATGTTATTAATGAATATCCTTTTTCTTGCAATTGGTTTTCTATCTCTTATAATGTTCTTCTAATTTCTCTCTTACTAAGGCGAAAGGGTGAAACCCTTGATATGAGAATAAGGATTCTCTAACCCTTAATATGTGCTTAATTATCATAATCTTATGTTGTTTATTTTATATGATTTATATTTATTTTCTTAATCAATCTTGACACCACTCGTAAAGTGGAGGTCTTGATCCATTGTAGACAATCTTTGGTACATCAAATGCTTGGATCCTTTCTAGATGTCATATGGTTTTTTTTCTTACCGACATGAATCTAGTTAGGAACCTTGATTTGTTCTCGACATATGGAGATTGGCACATTAGATGCTTGAACACATTTACAAGTAGTGGTATAAATATTGGTAACAAAGTAAATATAATTCATATAACTAAAATGGGTTGTTTATCCTTATTTGAAATATCAAGGGCGGATCCCCTAATCTTAGCTCTCATTATCATTGTGTTAATTTCTCTTGTGTTATTCTCATTTATTCTTTAAGAACTTGTTCTTTATTCATATTTGTTGATATTATCTTGTCACCCCTTTGAATCATCCATATCATATATTTGCTTACTTATAGTTTGTAGCGCTAAAATCCCCTTCCTCGTGGATCGACCCCGGTCTTACCGGGTTTATTACTTCAACACTCCTATATTTGGGAGACAATCCTTTTTCAGATGTATCATATACTATCTCCTCCGGTGTTTGGTAGAAAAAGTAAAGACGTGTACCTTGACCTTTTTAGGCTTAAATCACAATCGAAACAAAGACATTCAATTTTTTGCTTCCAAATGCTAAATCTTAGCCATAGTTCCGAGTTGAGATATAACTATAACATATTTTGTTGAGTACAATTAAGGTGGAATTGTATTTAGTACTTATAATTCATTAATGTGAGATGTTGGAAGTTGAATGCTATTGTTTTGATAATAGTTGAAATTATATTGTTATTTCATACTTAGATTATGAATTTGTTTTGACATTTTATAAATAGTTAATTTTTCAATATTTTAAAATATATTTATTTTTTTAATTTCTTGAAAATGATACTTGCCGACTAAAAAATGTCAAGTAATTTTTTTAAATATTTTTAAATAATCATATTTGGCGACTAAAAATTGTCAAATATAGGAGGTACATATTTGGTAATATGACCCACCATCAAATATAGTTTACTTGGCTAAAGTGTCATTCGTAATGCTTTTGAGACTGCTAAATGTATACTTAAGTGGTAGCTAAAAATTGCCAAATATGAATATTTTTCTTGTAGTGGATGCCCATTAGAGGCAAACGGCCTTATTTCGCCTATAATGTCGATAGCCCATACAACAAAGGGTTATAATGCTGTCATCCTTGTAGTTCCAAGGATGGCTTGTGAATCAAATTTCTATTGATCTGACATTGGTGACACCTCTCCACAAACTGGACATAATCTGTCTCCATGGTTAGCCAATGAAAACCTTGCCTCATTATTTTCTTCGTGAGTACTACCTGTTCATGTGCGGTCTATATACACCACTGTGAATTTCTTCTATGAGCTTTCTTGCTTCTCTCTCAACAACACACCATAATTGCGTCCTTTCTACCATTCTCTTGTACATCACCCCTTGATGACAAGTAAATTGTTGGGCCTACCTTCATAATACAACCTTATCTTTCTCACTGGCCCCTTCAAGCAAAAACTTCTCTTTTAGATATCTATTCAAGTAATAGAACCATGGCTTTTCTTCTACTTCAACCTCCATTACATAAGGTTCAATATAACAAGGACCCCATGCTTGTGATATCGCTATTTGTCTCACCAATAATTCTTGTGTACTTACTCGAACTGATGCTAATGAAGCTAATGCGTCAGTTATTTGATTCTCACTTCTAAGAAGATCGATGATGGTGCATTGTTTGAACCTTCTAATCAACCTTCTTATATGTTCAAGGTACGGTTTCAACTTTCCCTCCCGTAACCTGTTTTGAATCCCCTAACACTTCTATTTCATCAATGCCCAAAGCAATCACAACTTCTAAACCAAAGGTACATGCTTCGTATTCACCCATGTTGTTAGTGGCCTAGAATTTCAACTTCTTAGCGAATGGAACAACTTCTTTAGTTGGTGACTCTTATTCAAGCGCTATTGTGATTGATGGTTCTGTAAAAGAACATCTTCTATCCCACTACCGAGATTACTCCCAGATGTTCGTCTGGGAATTCCAACTTTGATGGTTTGTCATGACTGACCAGGTTCATAGCCAAGAATTCTGCTATTGCTCTTCCTTTCACTGCCTTCTTGGTGACATACTCTATGTTAAATTCCAACAAATGCACTAGCCATATTGCCAACTTTCCTACAAATGCTGATGCTTTATAAAGGTACTTCACTGGATCCTCCTTCGAGATAACCTTAATTTTATAAGACTGAAAGTAATGCCTTAACTTCTTTAAAAGCATACCATGGCCAAGAACATTTTCTCCACATAGCTATACATCATGTTGTACAATAGAAACTTCTTGGTGAGATAATAGATGGCATTTTCTACATTACTCCCGTCTTTTTGTGCCAGCATAACACTAATGGCCTCTCTCTTGAGAGCCAGGGAGAGAATTAAATTCTTACTAGGTTTTTGGCAATCTCAAAGCTACCAGATTCTGCAAGTATTTGTTAATCTTCTCGAATGCCTTTTGGCACTAATCATTCCATTTAATTGAATGATTCTTCTTTAAAAGCTTGAAGATTGGTGCACAAACGGCTGTTAGTTTAAAAATAAACCGACTAATATATTGGATCTTCGTTTGAAATCCTTGAACTTCCTTTTCAGTCTTAGGTGATGGCATCTTCATAATGGCCTTAATTTTGATTGGATCTACTTCTATCCCTTTTGTACCAACTACAAATCCCAACAACTTTCCTAAGGTAACTTCAAAGACACACTTCCTTGGATTTAGTCGCAGCTTGTATTTCATCAACCTTTCTAGGAACCTTTCTAAGGCCTCCAAGTGACCCTCTCGAGTCTTGGATTTCACCATCATGTCATCCACATAAACTTCTATCTTCTTATTCATCATGTTATAAAATAGCGTCTTTGTAATTTGTTGGTAAGTTGCCCCTACATGTTTTAATTCAAAGGGCATCACCTTGTAATAGTAAGTTCTCTATTTTGTAATGAAGATCATTTTCATCCTATCTTCATTGGCCATTATTATCTGGTTGTATCTAAAAAATGCATTTACAAAAGAAAACATTATATTGGTAATAGCACAATCTACCAACACATTAAAGTAAGGTCAAGAGAGATCGCGACAGTGGGTTGTGGCCACGCTAGTCTCCCCCAAGGATTAGTTGTGGTACATGGAAGCTAGCTCGGACACCTCAGTTACAAAAAAATAATAATCCTTCAGTGAGGCCTTATTCAAGTCTTTGTAATCCACACACATTTGAACCCTTCCATCATTCTTCGACACTGGCACGATATTGGCTAACCATTCTGGATATTTCACCACTTCTAGGAACTTGGCTTTAATTTACTTGGAGACTTCCCTTTAATTTTTTGAGCCTACTCCGATCTCATTTTCCTCAGTTTTTGCTTAATTGGCTTCCTGGCCAGATAAGTTAGAATTGTATACTCAACAATACTTCTCTTGATTTGAGGCATGTTTTCATAGGATCAGGCAAAGACTTCTTCATTTTTTTTAGTAATTTTTGAAATCTCTCTCTCTCTTGAGGAGTTATATCAAGTGCAAAGCATATGTTCTTGGGTTTTTCGATTGTACCAAGTTTAATGTCACGAGTTTGAATGGTATGGATGTCAAATATGCTAGTGAAATACAAATTATGATGCATAATGTCATTAGGAAAGACATTACACAAGTAAGCAAATTGATTCTTTATTGCATCATACTTAGAAATGTAAACAATGTTTTCTTATTCCAAGAGATTAGGTATAAACACATCCTCATTAGATATATCTTTGATTCCTTCTTCAACAAAAGCAGCAAGGTCGATGGATGGGTCTATTGGCGGTGCTTGATCTAGAAACTTGTCTTCCTTGATAGTCATTTTCCCCATTCGTACAACCAAGTCATTCCCCTCAGAGACTCCTACCTGAAGGATATCTTTGAAGATCTCAAATTCGGGCTTTAACATTCTCTTGAAAACCCATGGTTTTGTAGCTCTCACATACTTCGTATCTTGGACTTTAACAAACTTGATGAATCCCCCTTTCTTGGGCTTAAAGTCTTATTCTTGTCCTTTAGAATTGTAGCCCAAACCTCTTTTCGAAGTTTGGCCTTTGAAATCTGGAAAGGATGGCAAGCCACATCCATCCCTCCTAAGCCTAGTTCCTGGCAAGTATCCTTGCTTCTTTATTATCCCAACTATAATAGGGCTGACTTCAATAATCATGGCTACGTGAAAGCCTCCCATATAAGGTATTTCTCCCACTTTCACACTGAAAGTAGTCGATGCAATAGCCGATGCTACATGAATGGTCATAATCTCTCTATCCACGCTAAAGCTGATCTTTTGATGTAAATTGGAAGGAACTCGTACTTGTGCAATATCTTCTAGGCATAATGTTAATGGTAGACCCATCATCCACCACGATGTGAGGAGATGTCATCCCATCAATTTTTACGATGATAAATAACAACTTGTTATTATTTCTATCTTCAAATGATATATCTTCATTAGTAAAGGTGATCACACCCCTCTCTTTTACACCCTTGGGTTCTCCTCTAGTCAAGGCGGTCAATATTTCGCTAGCAGTAGCAGTCACTGATATCTCTACCTCTCTCAAAGCTTGCACCATGGCTTCTCTATGCTTTGGGATGATATTAGCAAATCCCAAATACTAGCATTCGTTTGAGTCTTCTTTAGTTGCTTGATCACTTAAACCTCTTCTTCTTTGGCTTCTTCCTAGGTAACTTCTTTGCCCTTCTCAACTGTTTTCTCGGTTATTTTCTCTTTCTCCTTCTTATGGTAAAATCTACCACTCCTTGTCACTCTTTGGACATTCTTACTCTCACCTTTTGGTGTTTCTCTCTCAATTCTCACCTCTTCGTGTTCATCACTACTAAACTCAGCCTAAAAGTTTGGAAAGGTCTTGACTTTAGGGATATTATTCCAAATTCCTATAACTCTTACCCCCTTACACCTTATAGGCAAGCTCCCTCTTCTTATAAGACTCTCAACTCGCTTCCCTTTCCTAGCTTCACTACCCTTCTTCACATTGGGTCTTCTAGGTGGTGGGCCCTTCTTAACCCTTTTCTTGGCTAACTATTTCTTCGCAAAGGAACTTGATGGTATAAACTTCTTCATAATAGGTGTTACTTCAACTTCCTTTTCTTTTTCTTCTTATGGCTTTTCCTCTTCTTGGTCATTGAGGTTCACAAGTCTGGGTGATAATCTTTGCTTGACTCCTTTCACTGCAATATTAGTCCATCTACTCTTCTTGGTATGAATCTTGGTTGCCAAAGGAAAGGGCTCGTCGTCCACGCTCTTAATGATCTCCTTGGGTTCTTCGATCTCGGGCTCTTTAGCCTTGGGTTTTTTCTTCGATGCCTCTTTTTTGGTGGATTCAAGCTTAGATTACTCCCTTTTTTTTTGGCTTTTTTGGCCCTACTTGATCTACTCTCCTCAAAAGAGTTCATGACTTGCTCTTCAATCGAGCCTGACCCAATCATGTTGGTTGACAAATGAGGCACCCGGCTATAATTGAGTAATGGGTTGTCTCTAGTATTAGGCTCATGTGTCTTTAGGTTAGGAATCTGGCCCTTGTCGATCAAGTCTTGGATCTCATGGTAGAGACAAGTACAATCATTGGATTTGTGACCAGTCACTTGGTAGAATTTACACTTGTCATGATGCCTACAATTCCTTGGTAGCGGATTTGGAAGCTCCCTTTGTGGCAATTGCTTCAAGATCCCTTCAACTCTTAACCTTGCAAAGATCTTAGAAAGTGGTCTTCTTGAACGACTAAATTTTCTTTGTTGGGTGACTGCCTTCACCTAAACATGCTTCGTGCTAGACCCACTAGCTTGGTGATACTGCCTTTGACTTATTCAAGGGTAGCTATGGTTAGTTCTCTTCTACCTAAATTCCAACTCTTCTATTTGGATGCCTGAATAATACAAGTCTTCAAATGTTTTAATAGGGAAGCCTGTCAATCTATCACCAATGAAACTAGGGGCTCCATTAATCAACATGCAAACCTGGTCCTTCTCTATAGGCCTAGTGGTCATCTTGGTTGCCTTGGCCCTCTAACAAACCAGATGTTCTAAAAAATTTTCATTAGGCTTTTACCTTATTGTCTCCAAATCCCTCAAGGTTACCCCCAATCCCTTCAACTCCTCCTAATCTTCTCAAACTCTCTTGGGAAGGTCATGATACCATGCTACTACAACATCTTCTAAGGATAACATGAAATACTTTAATACATGGTCCTTTGTCAAATGAGTAATAGCCATGATGGTGGCATATTTTCTCAAGAGTGTCTTTAGACTACCTCTTCTACTAAACTTGGGCAATTTTGATAGGTGAAACTTTGGAGGCAAGTCTTTGTCTCTAATAAGCAAGATGTCATCTAGGTCTTCGACCCCTTTAAGTGCCTTCTTCTTTAAGAGGGATTGGACTTTCTCCATGTCATTGGCCAACTGCTTCATCTACTCTGGCTAATCCTGATTGATAAGGCTTTTCCCCCTATTGCTGCCTTAGTGAGTTTCGCCTTCAACACCACCATTGCCCTCGAGTAGAGGCTGATTCATATGGTTGGGTCTATTTTAGAGTGCTTCAACGAGTTAGGCCATTTGTTGTTGGAGTGTAGTCATATCAGATCTCAACTGGGCCATTTCAGCATTGTTGTTGGTGGGTGCGACCATTTCATTAACTGGTTCCTTTTGCCTTGTCAAACGACCACCTCATCTAACCCAAGCTATGATGGCTGCAAAACAAAGGTGTTAATGCCATGCATGCATGCATGTATACATGACATGATGCATGCTTCTTGAAGGGCGTAGACACGCTTTTAGCTTTCTAACCTTATTTCTCCCATACACGTGAGGTCAAGTCTTTTTTCCTAGTATTTTTGACCTCATTCCCAAGACATCATCATGTTGACCCAGGTATGGCAACCCAAGAGGGGGGTGAATTGGGTTTTTATTTATAAAAATGGATTTAGAAAACTTTTCTTGAAAGATTAAAATTAGTTCACTCTTTCTTTGAGAATAAAGGTGAAGAAGATGAAAATATAAGTTATCTAAGATGCAATCAAGAGCATAACAATATTGAACAATCACAAGTGCAAGTAAATGTAAAGAGGAAAAGGATAGAGAGAGTGCAAACTCAATTTACGTGGTTCGGCAAACCTTGCCTACGTCCACGGGCTCCCAGCTCCACGAGCTAAGCTTTCCACTAAGTTGTAGAAATCTTTACAACTTGCTTGATGAACAACCTCACCAAGACTTTTTCTTCCAACTCTTGATAACACCACACCAAGAGTTCTTCTTGATGAACAACATCACCAAGGCAACTTCCTTCAACCCTTGATAACACCACACCAAGAGTTCTTCTTGATGAACAACCTCACCAAGGAAACTTCCTTCAACCCTTGATAACACCACACCAAGAGTTCTTCTTGATGAACAACCTCACCAAGGCAACTTTCTTCAACTCTTGATAACACCGCACCAAGAGTTCTTCTTGATGAACAAACTCACCAAGGAAAGAGTTCTCTCAAGGATAACTTTTATCCTTTACAAGAAGATCTCACTCTTACCACAATACAAGAACAAAGAAAATTTTTATAACAAAAGTACAACTCTCTTCAAAGAGTAGATAAAGAATATTAAAGCTCTCTAAACTTGATATTTCTCTTATTTGTGGCTTGATAGATTCTTGTCTCTTTTTCTTGCTGAATGCATGGGAGAAGGGCTCCTTTTATAGGCAAATGAGATGAACTTAATCAAGTGAAGACACCATCTTCAAATATTCTATCCACCATAAAAACTGTAATTTTGTCTACCATTTTTGTCAATGTTTCGTTTGAAATTTGAAAATATGCAAAACGTAAAAGATTTGAACATTTGAATAAGCTTTCCAATACATCAAGAATCAAGTCATTTGGATATCTGTAGCTCAAGACATGGCCAAAACATCATTCAGTGCTCATGTGACTTGATTTTTCTTTCTTGTTTCAATCCACCAAATTGAATGATAATTCTGTTAGCCTTCCATTTGATATTTGAATTTCTTCAAAACATAAAAGATCTGCATATTTGAATAAGCTTTCCAAAACATTAAGAATTAAAGCATTTGGATATCTTTATCTTAAGATATAGCCAAAACACCATTCTGTGATCATGTGAGTTGATTTTTCTTCTCTGTGTCAGTCCACCGAATTGCATGTCAATTATGTCAGCCTTCCATTTGAAATTTGAATTTCTTCAAAACATATGAAATATGGCTCATTAATTCCTCTTTCCAATGCCGTAACAATCAAGTTATTTTGATTTTTCTAACTCAAGATATGTCCAAAAGAGTATTCGGTGCTCATGTCAGTTGCTTCCATTTGTCTTTCAACTTGCATGATGATTTGGACAACCTTATACTTGAAATTTGAATTTCTTTAAAACATATGAAAATAAATTGAGTAATCTTTCTAAAGGATCAAGAATCACATCATTTGGACATCTGAAAAGAAATATATGACCAATTGATTGAACATTACTCATGTTCACATTCCTTGAATCAAACCTTGTTCTTAAACTTTGGTGCCTTTAACATGTAGTCTTCTCCTTAGCTTCAACACTTCATTTTAATAAGCCTTTTCTTGATTTTACAATTATTTCAATGATATTACTCTTGCACATAAATAAACATGTTAGTAAATCATAATGAATCAATGTGTATTGTTATCATCAAAATTATCATGTAGCCAACACATCATGGGATGTGAAAATGCAAGATTCTCTATCCTAATTTTAACATTCATGTTGATGTTGGATTCTCCATGATTACATAACATGGCTTTCTAAACGTCATGATAACCTTAACTCATGGCATATGTTTCCATTTTATTCTTATGAGTGACTGCATATGTGGCATTCGTTCATGGTTCTATGAGGTTTGAGTCAATATTATTCTAATCATAGGGATCCTACATCCAAAAACATGCATTTCAACATGGGGTCTTGGATATTCATCCTATTAGAAGTTTTTAGAGTCGTCTACATAGGCTTGAGTCTCAAAGGTCTAATGGTTTAAGCTTCTTCAAGTGAGAGATGTCCTTTTGGGCCAATCTCTTTTTAGACCAATTCAATGGTACATGCTCAAAGGTGATGACACTAACATGAGTTGTCTAGGGGTTGAATAGAGTTAAAGACTTCTCATGTTAATGCCACATGGCTAATTTAGACAGTTTGTGCTCATTGTGTGGAAAAGTGTAGTGACTCATTATATCAACATGAGCTATTAGAATTTAGTATCCTATCAAAATCAACTTCTCTTATCCCTAGTGGAGCTGCCATTGTGAATGGGGCTTTCATCACGCTAGAGCGCTTGCGATCATGACACTATGTCAAAGCCTCTTTTGAGGCTCAAGAGAACACAAACGAGCCATGAGCACATATATATAATAGAGTTGCCATCCAATTATTGAATTTGGAATGAATGGGGGCAATCTGATCCCTCGCTTCAGGACTTAAATTACCCTCATCCCTTCGGAGATGGGTTTAAGAAGTTGGGTACGAGTCTTCAAACTCGCCTGGATGTAAATTTGGCCTCCACTTGGGAAATACCAAATAAAAACAACTCGAGTTGTTACTTAATTCGCTTAGCATTGTTCATTTTTGGCACACATTTCGATTTTATCTTCATTAGACATTTTAGGTGATGATTCAACCAATGGCAATTATAAACATCCACAGAAAGAGGGAGGAGAATGTATTACATGTCCTTTCAAATATAGAGGAAGGGGAAAAGGATTACATGACTTTGTTCTTTAACAAATGAAATAATGTACATTCATAATATAAACTCAAAATATAAAGTATAATTTGTCCATTTGAGACCCAATAGTTGATGAATTCCTTAGCACCATATGTGAGTCTATTCAACTTCTATTGAACCTCTACAAGAATATTCATATATTCATTCAGTTGAATATTCATTCCAAGTAATGGTCCTTCACCATCAATGTGAGTCTAGCACTACTTCTTGGCATCAACAATTACACTTCTCTCATAATACAAATATTTATACATTCATAAGTAAACAAATTATAAATCATATAAGGCCATAATCTATTATCATGGCATTTTAGTCTAGATTTGGTAATTCTATCATGGCATTCTAGCCTATTGCTATTCTAGCATAATTCATATTGATTAATAATTTCATGGCATTTCTAACCTAAACATAGCTATCATGGCATATTCTAGCCTAAACATGACATTCATGTTATATTCTAGCCTAATTCAAGCAATTGAAATCAATCATAGCATCCAAGGATAAAATGCTAATTCTTGCCTATTCTATCCTATTTCTTAGCATTCATCAAAGCAAATATAAGTCTTTCTTAGCATGATTCTAAGCATTCGCAAAGAAAATGAAATTCCTAAACATGTTTCTAGATAAATGAGGATTAACAGACTTACCTTGACACGCTTATCCATCTCGCAAAACTAATAAGGGTTAGAATAGTTCATAATAACTCTAGCATGCTTCTAAGCATAAAAATAAATCCTAATCATGCTTATTCTAAGCTTAAACTAACCTACACATGCTTAATATTTCTAAGCAAGAAAATAAAAAAGAATGATAGACGTACCCTTTACAGTTTTGGAGCAATAGAACACCTGAAAGCTTTATACTAAAAATGACTTCTCGAATTCTCAAGCGCATCTTTAAGAGAAAGAAGAGAGAATTATTCAAAATTCGTTGTGCCTGGCAAAGTGAGAAAGGGGCTATTTATGCAAAAGAGGGGTGAAGCTAAAAAAGGAAGAAAGATATAAAAAATAAAGGTTTTTTATGCAAATTTCCAAGAATATGCCACCAATAGTCAGCCGACCATCAGTAGACCACCGGTCGGCCATCAAACAGTCGGGCGGTTGTCTGATAGTAGGCCAACTGTTTTGCCTCAGCCCCCTTATTTTGTTATTTTGCACCATAGTCCCTTTTAACCTTTGCTTGTTCGGTCATACATAACTTTTTGAATTCAACTTCGATTGTGATCTATAAATCTCTATGAAAACTAGACATCTTTAGCTTCGCAACGGTATAAAATTCATCATTAGATTCCTCTTGGATTAATTTCTATGATTTTTTGAAATCAAACGTCAGTTTTTCATGCTTTTCATCAATTCCTTCTCACCTTTCCTTTCTTGACTTTCGAGGACATTTTGGTCATTCATATCCCTTGACCTTTATCTTCATTCCTTCATCAAGCCTCAAAAATTCAACATCTACAATAGGTTAATCACTTTGAGTTATGTTTTTATGCTGGGCACAGGGGTTGTTTCATGGTCATCCAAGAAGCAACCAATTGTCACCATGTCAACTACTAAAGCTGAATTTGTAGCTGCAATAGGTTGTGCTTGTCAAGCTATATAGCTAAGAAAAATTCTTGAAGGCTAACACTTGAAGCAAGTGGGAGCTACTACAATTTTTTGTGACAACATCTCAGCCATCAAACTCTTTAAAAATCCTATGCTACGTGGAAGAAGCAAGCATGTTGATGTGACGTATTATTTTTTAAGAATTTTAGCACTAATGGAACAACTGATCTAAAGTTTTGCAAAAGTGAAGATCAACTAGCTGATGTATTTAATAAACCTCTCAAATTTTTCCCTTCCAGAATTTGAGAAGGATGTTGGGAGTTTGCATTTTGAAGAATCATGCTTGAAGCAATTGGAAAAGTAAACTGAAGCTTTTAGTTTAAGGGAGGCACTGTTAAATAATTTTATTTCTCTGCACGTTTATTCTTGCTTTATGTTGTCTCAGTCCAAGCTGATCCTAGTCTTTAGGAGCTCAGTTCCTTTATTAGTGCAAATCATGGAGTTATGTTACCTAGGCTCTAGGAAGAAGGCTTTACCCATTAGGTAGTTCGTTCCTTTTTTTTTTTTTTTTTTTTTTTTTGCGTTATGCTCAGTCTCTCTTTATTTAAAGCTTTCAAATAATACTCTTATTTGAAAAGGCCCATAAACTTTAATTACCTAAAAAACTTTATTATTAAAATATCCTCAAATAAAATTACTTAATGTGTACAAACATTTCAAATTGATAGAGGAAAAAAAATTAAGCTTCTTATTACAACCATCCATGTAGTAACTTGAGCAACTTATACATCCAAACAAATCATTGACGGTTTAAAAAGACAAGCTCACCACTACATATCAAAGACAAAATCAAGCAATCTTACTTGTAAATAGAGGGAAAAAAGAAATATTTTAAGTGATGAAATCCAAGGGGGAGTGTTCATAAATAATAAAAAGAAGAAGAAGAAGAAGAAGAAGGTGCAAATAGCCACACCCTAAAAGTTTCTTGATCTTATTATATTTACCCTGATTGATATTTTATTTAGGATCTTTTATGACTATTTTGGACATATTGCAAAAAAAATAATTTCTGAAATAAATTTGTAGTGTTTGGCAAATAAATTAGATATTTAAATACCTTTTATGAGTATAATGTTTTAAATAGACATAATTTTTATAAAAATATTTTTGTAAATTTAACAATATGTTTAAAAAATATTTACTTAATATATTTTAAAAATTTCTAATGATATAGTTAATATACTTTTTCTCAAAATATTTAAAATCTCATCCCGAGTAAGATGTTTAAGTAATGTGACAATCATTACATAATAATATAATAATATGATAAGTGATACCACAGTGTCACACCACCTAAACACATCATTTTAAGATGATATTTGGAAGAATTAATAAGAAAAATGTTTAAGTAATGTGACAATCATTACATAATAATATAATAATATGATAAGTGATACCACAGTGTCACACCACCTAAACACATCATTTTAAGATGATATTTGGAAGAATTAATAAGAAAAACTCCATTATAACTATTGTGATGATGCTACTGTTGGCGACACGATCAAGTTAAATTGGTCTAATATTTTTAGTCATACATATAAATTTGACTACTCAAATAATGGCAAAAATTATGTCTATCCAAACATAAAAAATATAGATAACTTTCTGAAATATGTATTACAAAGTTAATTTTACCCCTCTTTAATATGGCTTGACGCAAGGATATTTTAAATTATGAAATTAATTAATTTGTAATTTTATTTTAAAATGTCTTTGTAAGATATATCGACACTACAAAATGACAAAGGACTTAATTTTATAAATATTTATATATTTTGAGGCAGGAATACATTTAACTTCTTGCATAAATTTGCATCAGTTGATGAGGCAAAATTGATTTTGTAACATACCCGCGAAGCTATTATAATATTTTTTGACAGAAAATTGTAATTTAAGATAATGGTTGTGAAGTTTTTCAATGAAGTGTCATATATACATATAAGTGGATATCAGTTCATTATTACACTTTGTACTGTTTAATTTCACTGTATTATATTGAGTTTTATCTTTTGAAAAAAAAAAGTATCGTATTTTCCTAATCTTAGAAAAAAAAAAAAGAATGAGTTCAACTCAAATTACTAATTGTTAATTCCCTGCCTTCATGATAAACTTAAAAGTACTAGAGAAATTAGGATAATCTTAATTGGTGACCTGAAATTTCACAATTCCTTTATTGCTGCATGCAAATCCATCTTTTCTTTAACGGCATCCAATATCTCGCAATCTCCGATCTGGGCCGCAAGATAAAAGAATTTTGTTGATGTTGAAAGATCATGATTCTTTGATTAATAGTTTCAATGCTTCAATATTACCCTGAACCTCAGCGTCGAACAGCTTGGAATCCATGGCTGTGATTGTCTGCGACTGGCCTTCGCCGATGATAATTGATACTGTCACATTGATATTGTGGCAGAATCCATTAACTTGGTTTGTGCTTTAGTGTGTGGCATATAAATATATATCTTTAGAAGACACTAAGGTACGACAGTTCAAGGGTCCAAAAATGATGATACACCACACGTTAATTTTATTTGCTCAATTATTTTGGCACTAAGATCATGTTGGAGGAGTACTTAATTTACTGTGTTATTATTTTACTGTTTTATCACCTCAAAGTTTAAGTCAAGAGGTTCAGTGAAACAGTTAATGATTTCAATTATTGTAACTCCAACCAATGTGACGCATTCAATGACGTGCTAGTGTTGCATTTATTGACTCGAGGGAGACTTAGAGTCACTCACCAAAAAAAGCTTCCCAGAAGGCAGAAGCTAGCGGGATGATGAATAATTATGAATTATATTACAAAATTCTTATTGTACAGTGATATATCTCTAGTGAAAAAAGAACACTCTATTAATAAAAATTTAATAAACTAGTTAATTTCTGTCCTTTCATTATCAAATTGTAAACTAGATTATAAATAACTTAAATTTCATATAAAGGAGTTTGTTCTAAATTTCCTCAAAAATGAATAAGATTGTTGAAGATAAGATATGGTTATTTACACCAATAAAAATAATTTGGACATCGATTTTTTTTATATACCCATTAAAAATTATTAAAAATAAGCTATTATAGCCCGACCGAGGCTCCCTCTTCTTCCAAGAGTGCTTTTGCACTGAAATTAGCCCCGACCCTTCAAGGTATAGTAATGCTCAATATATATAACACTAATTTTACGTAGTTTGTATGAAATAATCTTCGTGTACTGAATTATATTAGTTTAAAAAATAGTTCTTTATTTTCAATTTAAAAGTAATTTAATTAATTGATTAATTAGGAAGAAACTGTTATAGACTTTGACTTTGGGGATTCGTATAGAGTTTTAGACTCACTCAAGGAAACAAAAACACTAGAATGTGTGTTAATACAAATCGCACTACAAGAAAAATAGTTTTTTGCGATAAAGTCAAATTTGTCGCAAAAAGATGCCTTATGCGACAAAATTCTTATTTCATCACAAAAGCTAGCATTTAAAGAAAATGATATTTTACGAAGAAATTTACGTCGCAAAATAAAATCTTTAGCAACGAATCACGATTTTGTCTCAAAAAACTTTTGAGTCTTGTTGGGGAAGGCCTTTGGTGACAAAATAAAATCATTTGCGACAAAAATTTTCTCACAAAATATTGTTGAAGAAAAAAATTTATATAATGTTTTCCGACGAAAATTTCGTTACAAACGGTCTTAAATTGGGACGAAATTTTCGCCATGAAAGATTAGCTAATTTTCTAAGTAAATGAATGAAGATAATTTTAGAAAATCTTTTGCGACCAAAATTTCATTGCAATAGAGGATATTTTGTGACCATTTTTTTTTGTCAAATTCGTCACAATGAGCGGCCTTTTGTGACAAAATTTTTATTTCATCGTAAAAGCTAGCATTTGAAGAAAATGATATTTTGCAAAAAAAATTTTGTTCGCAAAATAAAACCTTTAGTGGCGAATCACGATTTTGTCACAAAAAACTTTCGAGTTTTGTTGGGAAAGTCCTTTAGCGACAAAATAAAATTATTTACGATAAAAATTTTATCTCAAAATATTGTCAAAGAAAAAATTTTATATAATATTTTGTGATGAAAATTTTGTCACAAAAGATCTTATGTTGCGATGAAATTTTCGCCACGAAAGGTTAGCTAGTTTTCTAAGTAAACTAATGAAGATAATTTTGTAAAATCTTTTGCGACCAAAGTTTCATCGCAATATAGGATATTTTGTAATCAATTTTTTGTCGCAAAAAGATTACCTCTACGAAAGTAGCTTCCTACACTTACATGGACAAAAGAATCTCATATAACATAAAATATCTTGAATTGTGATGGAAATTTTGTTGCAAAACGTTAGTCAATTCCCTTGTGGATAACCTTTTACCACAAAAATTTTGTTGTAAGACGTGATATTTAGTGACCAAATTTTTGTCGTAAAAGATTATTTTCAAAAAAATAGCATTCTATACTTAAAGGGACAAAAAAAATATTAGAAAATCTCTTGTGACAAAAATTTTGTCACAAATGTCCCATGTTGCAAAGAAATTTTTATCACAAAAGATTTTCTAAAATTATCTTCATTCATTTGCTTAGAAGATTGGCTAACATTTTGTGGCGAAAATTTCACTGCAATATATAAGACCTTTCGTGATAAAATTTTTGTCACAAAATATTATATAAATTTTTTCATTACAATATTTTGTGACAAAATTTTAATATCAAATGATTTTATTTTTTTGCTAAAAGTCTTTTTCAACAAGCCATGAAATTTTTTTACCACAAAATAGGGATTCGTTGCTAAAGGTTTTATTTAGCGACAAAAATTTCCTCGCAAAATTTTATTTTCTTAAAATGCTAGTTTTTCCTATCAAATAAAAATTTTGTCACAAAAGGTTACTTCTTGCAATGAATTTGTTTTCATCGCAAAAAAAATTGGTCATTAAAAATGTCTTTCGTCGCAAAACTTGTGTTGGTGTTAACATAAACATGTGACATGCACATGTTCAAGTTTTTGCTTAACTTGTGATAAAAAATAAGTAAAGTATTTTGATTTCTCTTTTACTGTTTCTAGATGATTATTATAGGAAGTATTTGATTCATAATAAATAATCTCTATAGATTAGGATAATATTTCTTGTATCCTAATTAGATAGGAGGATATTTAATGTGTCCTAAATACTTTAGGAGAATAACTATAAACACTTCCTATTTTAGTTTATCCTAATCCTATTGTGATCTTGATTGAGATATTGACAGGATTTTAAGAAGATTTCGACCAGGAACTCTCAATATATATATCAAGTCATATCAAAGTCGGCAGTGAGAGCTTTTTGCGTATTTTGAAGATTTGTTGTGTTCTTGAGAGAGTTGGTCATGACATTCCATGACTACATAGAAGAAAGCTTCATCTCAAAAGGAATGTCTTTATTACTTGATTTATTGAGTCTATGTTTCATGTATGAGAGTAAAAATCATACATGATTTGTTGATTAAGTCTAAGAGAGTTAATTAATAGACACTTTGGAAAACTTGAGAGTTCAGTGGTTATGTAATTCTGTGTCAGACATTGGGTGTTATGTATAAGTTAACAGTATTTTGTTAAGTTATCTGTGTCAGAGAGTAAGCAGTGTCACTGGTGTTTAGGATATTTGCGAAAATTTTGTTTGTCAAAGATTAGGTCTGTGTGTGAGAGTGAGTCAGCACTATAAAAAGTCCTAATAATTGTACAAACAATAATATAGTGAATTGCAGCTCTATAGCTATCCGTGGACGTAAGTTTTTATAATCGAGCCACGTAAAAATCCTCCTGTGCCGATTTACATTATAGTTTACTGCGTTGTTATTGATAACTGCATACCTCCAAAACTTTGAACTTGGTCACAAAATTTTTGTCGCAATACATGACCTTTTACGGCGAGATTTTTGTTTCAAAATATTATTTCAAAAATAACCTTCTATTATCTATATACAAAAAAATTTATATAATATTTTGTGATGAAATTTTCGTCACAAAATGTCTTCTATTATGACAAATAATATTTTTTCATGAAAGGTTTTGTAAAATTTTCTTGACAAGAATGCTTACAAAATTGACAAATTAATATTATGACTAATTTTTAAAATATCAAATTGAGATTGAAAAAAAAAAAAGCTCTAGCTTATAAAAATTTATTCAATGAAATGTATTATAAAGGATGGGTTCAAAAATAAATTTGTAGATGCAAATGCTTTTTTATAATGATTAACTTTATTTAGTTATTGCGTTGTCCAATTTTATGTATGACCTAGATATTTGATTTTTTGTTAATGTTGAAGTAAGTGTTAGTAAATTATTGATATATTTTGTATTAACTCTATAATTATAGTAATATATGAATTTGCTAAATATTTATATATGTATGTGATTATAATATGAATTAATAATAATTTATTAATCAAAGTATAAAATATATTGTAAATTCTTCACACATGCAAGTACTATATGTAGCTACAAGATATATATATATATATATATATATATATATATATATATATATATATACTCTATTGGCAACAAACTTATTGTTTTTATTTGTTGATTATACGCTAGGTTGTTGTACTTATTGTGTTAAAACATTAATAATTGATAAAAACTAATTAAATATTATCTAATAATTATTGTTTTTCTAATATATATGTCTAATTAGTTTAATATTATTCCATATCAATTCAATATAATATAAGTTTAATCATGTGTCAGATAAACTTCAATAATAAATTAAATAATAATAATTATTTATTCATATCAATTCAATATAATCTAAGTTTAATTATATGTGTCAAATAAACTTAAACACTAAATAAATTAAAAATTATTTATTGATTCATATGATGAAGTTCTTTATTATAATATTTTTAGACTTTTAGTGACAAACCTGAGTTTGTTGCCAAATATCCAAATTAATCAAAAAAATTAACTTTTTTTTTTTTTTACGGAAAGATTCTTCCCTTTTGAAAAGTTCAAATGTTCAATAAGTCTTATGACTCTAATTTCATTTTTCACAATGTGTGAATGACCTTTTCGTCGAAATTAGAGTTATAAGACTTATAAACGATGCAAGATTGACTATTATAGTCATTGCATTATATATCTTCCTTGGACTTTTAATTTTTCTCGTATTTTTAAGTAAATTGTTGAGATATTTTATTATTAGTTTTTATAAAAGAGATAAACAATTAAATGAACTTTATAACAAAATGAATGCTTTTGTTGCATAAATGATCATGATATGAAAAATTAACCATTCATTGATCAACGTAGAAAAGCTTGTTCTCAACTCCTTATACATATGACAACTATGACATATGTTTATATGTCAAAAATTAATCACCTCTATCACAAATTAATTTTTTACATTTGCAAAATATATTTTTAGTGTTTTTAAAAGAAATAGATAATTAAAATAAATATATAGCTAAAATGAATGCAATATATTTGTTACATATATGATTATAATATCAATAATTAATTATTTATTGATCAATGAAGAAAAACTTTTTTTCCAATTCTTCACAAATAACAACGATGACATGTGTATAGATGTCTAACTATTTTTTACATTTGTTAAATAATTCTTGAGTTGTTGTATCTATTTTGTTAACATTTTAATACTTAATAAAAACTAGTTAAATATCATATAATATCTCATATTTCTAATGTATATGGTTATTATATTATTTATTAATTTGACATTAAATTATTTAATATCAATCTAGTATTATATAAATTTAATTAATGAATAAATTTATAATTATCCAAGTTAAGTATGGTTCATTTAAATATTTTAAACTTTAGATTTTGATTTTAATCTTCGTATTTTTTTAAAGACTTTTAGTGACAAAAGTTTTGTCGCAAAAGGTCAGCATTTTATCGCAAATAATATCCTTCATGGCAAACTTATACCGTCTTAAAAGATTATTATTTCTTTAGACTTTTAACAGCCATTTTAAAATTCGTCGCAACTTGTGGTCTTTAGCGGCAAAATTTAAATCTAAATTTCTTGCAAAAAAAATTTTAGGACTTTTTTTCACCTATGAAATTTCAAAATTTTTACAACTTTAGCAACAAAAATTACAAAAATTTTGTCATTAAAGACCAAAATTTCGTCCCAAAAAAGAAATTTAGGTAGACTTTTACTCTCTTCTATTTATTTCATACTTTTTAAATTCTCTTGCGACAAAAATTTTTGTCGCTAAATGTCTAAAATTCATCGCAAAAAATTAATACCTTTATTATATATACATCACTTAATTCTTTGGTGTATTTCATTTTCTTTTATCTCTTCCAATTTTCCATTTTATTTTTATTTTCTTCTATCTCTTCCAATTTTCCACTTTATTTTTATTTTCTTCTATCTCTTCCAATTATCTACTTCTCTTCCTTCCCTAACACTATTATCTTTTTTTCTTTTTTTCTTTTATGTTGTAATATATTTACTTACAAGATTCATATATTTTTTATTTTTTAATTGTCAATTAATATTAGAATATTTTGTTTAATAGGTATTGTAGAAGATGGAATGCAATTGAAAATTCTTAAGTTCTTTATTTCTTTAACGTTATTTTTTTATACACTCATCTCTCTTATCCTTTAATTATTACAAATTAATATTTTACTTTTTTTTTTGTTTTTAATAGGCATAACTGATGATGAGGTGCATTTGAAGACTTGAAGATTGATTCAAAGTCAAGCAACAAAAAATTTATTGGAGGATGAAGTTTTGTGTTTTTTTGTGTTATTTTGTATTTTGTATTTTTTAATTTTTCTATTTACAACCAAAGTTCTTATATTGCACTCAATTTTAGTAATTTGTCATTATTTAATAAAATTATTATTACAAATAATTATGTTGCATAATGAGATAATTTTGCTATTTTATTTTAAAATTTATAATAAATTAAAATAAATTTTATGAATTATTGAAAAAGTCAATTATGTTAAAAAAATAAGGTCTTTCGCAACGAATTTTTTGTTGCGGAAGGTTGGATTTAGCGAAAAAAATGGTCGCAAAAGATATTTGTAACGAAAACAATTTATTTTAAATACGAATTTTCTACAAAAGTTTTCGCTACAAAATTTGAATTTGTCTCAAAATATGCTCTTTTGCGATGATTTTTCTTCCGTCGCAAAAAATTAACATGATGTGATCCTTTTTGTGACGAAATATTTATCACAAAATACCACTTTTTGTGATAAAAATTTCGTCGTGGAAAGACTTTTTGCAAGGAATTTTAGATTCATTGCAAAAAAATTTATTACGACTCACATTTTGCTACCAGAACATGATGAATTTATTTTTGTTGCGAAAACTTATCGCGACAAAATTTTGGCTAAATTTTTTCGCAGAAAGTCATTTTTCCCGTAGTGTCGTAACCTACACGACTTCTATTTGTCCGTACTGAAGCCATTCCCTATAATTATATATAATTAATGGAATCTTTTACCAATTTCTATGGTAACTTTTAAACAAAATATAGATTTCTATGGATTAATGACAACGCATGTGACGTATCCTTATTTCGAGAGAAATTATAACCAAAGATGATTGCCATTGACCTTTTGCTTTTCATATCAATTAATAAATAAAATTAACATATTAATTGCCATCTTGATATTAATTAAACAATTAATACGATTGATGTGGTTAACTTCAAAGCTCCAACTTCATTGTTTTTGGTAACAAATTAACGTTTGAATTCAAGTCATTTGCTTAGTTTTACAACTATTTTTGAAAGTTAAAAATATAATTAACTTGATGTATAAGAAGTCTAATTGTATGAAATCTACAACAATTTCAACTTTTTCAGTTTAAAATTAATCTCTGAAATCAGGCAATTAATACAGTTATCAATTTCAACCTTTTTAGTCTAATTGTAGATAGCCTTGCTATAAGCTTATTATTAATTTTAATAAATTTCATCATTAATTTTTTGTAATAAGCTAACATCTTTTACAAGTCTTCAAGTACTCCTTTTCATTTCCTTTATGTTATAGGGTAGAAGTGCCACCTATTATATGAATACATAATAAGTCCAATTAGAACTGTAACAAATTTAATGTTGATAACTTGTAGCAACTTTCAAATGTGTCATTAATTTGTAACAATTTCAAGTCTTTCTCAATAAAGTTGCAAGTGCTATTATGTTTTATAACTTTTATTATGTTTTAGCTAGATTATGAGTCGATTTGAAGTGCCATATGAGAAAGAAGTATATTTAAGCGTATAACAAGTTTAATAATCTCCGAGATTGATGCAGCACAAGCACCTAATGCATGTTGTCTTTTGATAGGATTACTAATGAATTAAATTAAATTGAATCTAATCACGATTTCCAACAAATAGTATGCTACTTAATTAAAAAAATAAATGACTTACGTCGCATTTGGGTGCAATAAGACTGTTAATAGGGATTTGCAGCCATTGCTCCACTGTAAAACAATCAATTCCATCATTTTATAACTAATTAATCATATCAGTGGTCCAAAGGCATGTTTGGTGCGCAATATTATATAGTACTATTTACTACATTATATTACATGGTACAAGATATGGGTTTGGTTCCAATTTAGCATATTATTAATTTATATAACGTACTGCTCTGAGATGGATATACACATTGTATTAAATTATGTAGCGTTAATCTATGACATTAGTATTACATTGTATAGCACTAATTCAAAAATATCAAAATTATCCCTATAAAATTATATATATCCAACAATACCCTTTAATTTTTTAAGTCTTAAAAATAATGAATCATTTATTTAGCATATAAATTATAAAATCAAATTTATTTAAATTTATTTTCTAAAAATAAAAAAGGAGCTGTCGGAGGAAGTCACCACCCCCACTGGGTGACACTCGAAATCTGCTACCCCCATTGGACCTATCAACACCCAGCATGCCACCATAAACCCAAATTGTTCAATAGGTCCAGTGGGGGCAGCGGACGTTGGGTGTCACATAGCACACTCAAGCTTGCGTAAGTCTAGTGGGGCCACAATATGGTAAGCAAGAAAGGGATGTTACATATAATCTCATGATGACTGTTCTAAGCATAGCAATGAGGTGAGATGCACCTATGGATGACGCTTCCATCCTGCCAGAGTCACGGCAACCTCGGCATTTCTTTTCTAAGTTCCATGACGAAGCTCAAAGGGTCGTCTGATCAAACCACGAAGGAAAGATCAGGAGAATTGAAATAGAGTTGCCACTTGGGTAATTAACCGAAAGAAAAATGTGAGTAACGACTGTTTATTCCTTCCTTCTAAACCTAATTACCCAACCCTTTCAAAGCTGGGTTTAGGAAGTTAGGTCTGGACTTTTAGTCCACCCGGACAATGTCCAGCCTCCACTAGGCTTTACTGGGTTGGTTTTCTAAGTCATTAATTCTATCCATTTTAATCCTATCCATTTTACATTTAACTAGATTTTATCTTTTAGTTATATATGGGGTGAAACAATTGATATGCATTCATAGAAAGAGGAAGGAGAATGGAGTTACATTTGTCCTTCAAACATGGGGAGAAAAAGTATTGGGATTACAACAATTTCCAAAAAAAATAAGACATAAAGCAAATGACAAGTATGGATGAGAAGAGCTATGATAGAGTACTAATTAACTCTTTTAAAGAAAGAAAGCAAGCAAATAAAGTATCATGCTTGAAAGTAGGCATAGAGTCAGTGGCCAATTTAGACTAGCTAGCTAATTAAACCTATAAAATGTTCAATCAAACAAGTAGAAACTCATCAATAATATTGAAGGCATTATTCATAATAAAATCAAATATGGCATTCTCAAAATTACATTTAATGAAGTGTAATTAGGACGTGAAGTAGACAATACCAATCATAAATAGGTATTTCAAATGATCTTAGAAAGAAATCAGAAGGAACTGAATTGTAAGATTTTGGTATAAAGTAGCCGTACACCTCTACTTGAAAATCAAGAATAGGCACACACTTTTTCATATTAAGCTCAGACACAAACAAGCTTTCAATAGAATGGAATTGAAATAGGAAGGAGTTTGCTTAAAACGAAATGGGTTTGAAATGGCTTTAAACCTAAAGTCGAGAAAATAAGACAATTTTTAAAACTGAAATTTGAAAGCTGAACAGAATGGAACTTGGATTTTGACAAACAGGCATGTAGCCACATGGAACAAGCGCATGCCCATCCATATCTATGGTCAGAAAAAGAATTTACTGAAATTATTCAAAGAAAGTTTTAGGTTGGGATGAAGAGGTGTGTGCCACTATCCATAGATTAAAAACAGGCACACTTGTTTATTGATGAACACTTAAATATGTATGCTTAATAAGAGTTTAATTCATCATATTGCATTAATAGTGTCATTAAATTCCTTAACTTAAGCATATTTTTAGTCTTTGCATCTTTTGAATTAGCTTTATCTTAATTTCAGTTTTTGTTGCAGATTTGGCAAAATGGGCATAACTTTCTATTTATAGATCAAAATTGTGCAAATCTTGATTTGTTGGAAAGCTGATTAAATTATCTACAAGATCATATTTAGCATCATGAAATTTGGGCTCTTAGTGGACTAAATATGGGCTTGAAATGAACCCATTTGTAGTTTCAGCCAAGTCTTATCATGCCATCGTATTTTAACCATATCTCTTGATATACGTATCCAAATCATATGAATCGAAATGTTCTAGAATGGTGAGAGAAATATCAACAACTTTCGTGAAGAGATGTGATTAAAATTATAAATAATTCAGTGTCAAAATTGGTGTCGGTACACATGATGATCCAAATTATCAACAAGATGTAGACATGTGATTAAAATTCTAAATAATTCGGTGTCAAAATTGGTGTCGGTACACATGATGATCTAAATTATCAACAAGATGTTTTGCAATCGTCCCTTTATAATTTGACAAGTTTGTCCCCGAATATATCTATAAATAGAGGTGCATTAGGACCCATGAGGGCATCTTGGCTTTGGTTGGAATATCTTATGATTATGTTTTCTCTCTTGTGTTTGTTCTGTTAATGTTATTAATATATCTTCTTTTTATTGTAATTTGTTTTCTTTCTTTTATAATGTTTTGCTAAATACTCTTTTGCTAAGGTGAAAGGGTAAAACCCTTGATATGAGAATAAGGATTTTCTTATCCTTGACATGTGCTTAATAATCATAACCTTGTGTTGTTTATTTTATATGTTTTATATTTTTTTTCTTAATCAATCTTGGCACCACTCGTAAAGAGGAGGTCTTGATCCATTTTAGACAATCCTTGGCACATCAAATGCTTGGATCCTTTTTAGATGTCGTATGGTTCTTCCTTACTTACACAAGTCTAGTTAGGAACCTTGATTTGTTGTGGACATATGTTAATTGGCACATTCGATGCTTGAACCCAGTAATAAGAAGTGGTATAAATATTGATAATGAAACAAATATAATTCATATAACTAAAATGGGCTTAAATGACATACCTTTCGATTGAAACCTCTTTGATGTGTGGATTCCAATAGAGTTATAATCGAGTTATTTATCCTTATTTGATATATCAAGGCGGATCCCCTGACCTTAGCTTTCATTATTATTGTGTTAAATCTTTTTGCTTGTGTATTTTAAGTATTCTTATTTATTGCTTATGAAATTTTTCTTTCATTTGCTATGGTAGGTTTTACCTCCTATTTCTATGGATGGTTTTACCACCTTTTGTTTTTGTTTTACATTTGAATGGTTGACAGTATCACTTACCATCTTTACTTATATTTGTTGATATTATCTTCTCATTTCTTTGAATTATTCATATCATATTTCCCGTTTTATAGTTTGTACCGCTAAATCCCCTTCCTCGTGAATCGACCTCGGTCCCCCCGGGTTTATTACTTCAACACTTCTACACTTGGGAGATAAGCCTATTTTTCGATGTATCAAGTTTTTGGCCTTGTTACTAGGGAAGATAAAATTTGGCTGCAAAATTGTAAGTTTTCTCTTTTCTCAGTTTAGATCTTAAATTTGTTGTTGTTGTGTGTTCATCTTTTCTGTTCTCTTTTAAATTGGCATGAAAATTTGGTCACGCCCATCTAGTGGTAGACTTGCTAGAAAAACATCATCTTCTCTAGAAAACATGGCCAACAATCAAGTTAAAAGGTTCACAGATGAATAGGACAATCATTCCCAACAAAATGACCAAAACCAACCAAGAATCCTCAGATACTACATGAATCCAGTAAGAACTAGTGCACCATCTTGTGTAGTTTCTCCCCTCGATGCAATTTGTTTCAATTTCAAATCGAGTTTCGTTCGAATTTTACCCACCTTTCATGGCTTTGATATGGAGAACCCATATTTACACTTAAAAATCTTTGAAGAGGTGTGTAACTCCTACCGTGAACTAAATTGTAGCGTAAACACCATTAGATTAAAGCTTTTTTCTTTTTCTTTAAAAGATAAAGCTAGAACATGGCTTCAAAATTTGAGGTCAAGTTCCATCAGCTCATGGGAAGAGATGAAACAACAAGTTTTGAAAAAAAAATTTTCCTATCCATATAACAAATTCTCTTAAAAGACAAATCACCACTTTCACTAAAAAACAAGGAGAAACCCTTTACCAATGTTGGGATAGGTATAAAGAATTACTTAATACCTGTCCTCACCATGGTTTTGAAACTTGTAGAATAATTGCACACTTCTATGAAGGGTTCACACCTCAAGATAGGCAACTAGTAGAGCTAATGTTTAACGGAGAATTTGGAGATAAAGATCCTGATTAAGCAATTCACTACCTAGATTCATTAGCACACAAAACCCAAAATTAGGACACTGCTAGCACCTATGAGGTACCAAGCAAAGCCCCACCCTCGACATCCAGTAACGACATTTACAACCTTAGGGAAGACCATGACCTTTAAGCCAAATATGCATCCCTAGCTAGAAAAGTCAAAGCTTTAGAAATGAAAAAAGTGGTCAGTTGAATTCTACACAAGAAATTGTCCGTCATATTTATAATGATAATGACCCTCCTACTGATGAGTGCCCCACTTTGTTTGTCTTTAGAGAATGTCTCCATGAGCAAGCCAATGCCTTAAATGCTTTCAAAAAGCCAAATCACAATCTGTACTAACAAACTTACAATCCTAGTTGGAGAAATCATCTGAATTTTAGTTGAAAAAATGAAAATCATGGACATCTTCACAAGTCCCTTTTCAAACACATCAAAATTTTCAAAATTCTCATGATCATGCATATGTTCCTCCTCCTAGGAAGGACCTTGAAGAAACATTGCATTAATTCATTACAAAGCAAGAGACTTTCAATAGTCAAACTTCTCAAACATTAACAAATTTGTTAGACACTCTTGCAAAATTTGCATCCATATTTAGCATTCAAGAAAAAGAGAAATTTCCTTCTCAAACATTACAAAACCCCAAAGATCAATCTAACTCGAGTGCGGGTAGTTCAAATAGCCATTGTGTGGACCAAGCCAAATCAGTGATGACGTTTTGCAATGGTAAGTTTGTTCAAAAATACATTCCTAAACCTTATGAGAAAGAAGATGAATTGATCTCCAAAGGTTAGGAAGAGGTTACCAAACCAACACCTAGTGAATAAGAAACCAAATCCCCACATGTGCCTTCATTTCCTCAAGTATTAGCTACACAAAAGAAGCCAACTTATAATTTTGAAATCTTTGAAATTTTTAAATAGGTAAAGGTCAACATTCCTTTGTTAGATATGATCAAATAGGTACGTTCTTGTGCAAAATTTTTGACAGATTTGTGCACTGTGAATAGAAAATTAAATGTAAAAAAGAGGCCTTTCTAGTCAAGCAAGTAAGCGTTATTCTTCAAAACAATAATATAGTGAAATATAAGGATCTAGGTTGCCCTACAATTTCATGTGTTATTAGAGACCATAAAATTGAACAGGCTTTACTTGATATTGGTGCTAGTGTGAATTTGCTTCCATACTCTATCTTTTAGAAACTCAATCTAGTTGAGTTAAAACCAACTTCTATGACTCTTTTGCTTGCTGATAGATCAATTAAAGTGCCAAGAGGAGTAGTAAAAGATATGTTAGTTCAAGTCGATAAATTCATTTACCCTGTGGGTTTTATCATCTTGGATACACAACCTCTGGAAGTATGTGATCCAATTCCTATTATTTTAAGACGTCCATTTTAAGCTACCTCTAATGCTTTGATTAATTGCAGGAATGGAGTCATGAAGCTATCATTTAGGAGCATGATATTGGAACTTCATGTTTTTAATATATGCAAACAACTGCATGAAAAAGATGATGAAATCAAGGACCACATCCAAAAAGTGATCGAAAAAGGCTAAAAAACACGATTCGAAGAATTGGGACAAATGAATGAAAGCAAGGAAAAGGAAGCTCCCAATTTAGAACTGAAGCCCTTACCTGAAGGACTAAAATATGCATATCTTGGGAAGAGTCAAACATATCCAATGGTAATTTCATTATCCCTCACAAGCAAGCAACTAGGTAAGTTGATAGAAGTGCTTAAAAGGCATAAAAATGTAATCGGGTGGACTTTAAAAGACATGAAAGGCATTAACCTTTGATTTGTACACATAGAATGCATTTAGAAGAAAATGTCAAAACATCCCAACAACCTCAAAGGAGATTGAATCCCTACATGAAAGAGGTCATTAGGGTTGAAGTTCTCAAACTACTTGATATGGGAATTGTCTACCCTATTTCTGATAGTAAGTAGGTAAACCTACACAAGTGGTACCTAAGAAATCTAGCATTACAGTAGTAAAAAATGAAAAGGGTGAATCATTGCCAACTCGAGTCTCATCTACTTAGAGGATGTGCATTGATTATAGAAAATTAAATGCTGTCACCACAAAAGACCATTTTCCCTTACCATTCCTTGATCAAATTTTAGAAAGACTAATAGGGCACTCCTATTACTACTTTCTTGATGGATACTCAGGCTATTGTCAAATTCTTATTGCACTTGAAGACTAAGAAAAGACCACATTCATATGCCCCTTCGACATTTTTGCATTTAGAAGGATGCCTTTTGGACTTTGTAATGCCCTAATCACTTTTCAAAGATGCATGTTAAGCATTTTTAGTGACATAGTTAAGCATTGTTTAGAAGTTTTCATGGATGATTTAACTATCTTTGGAAATTCTTTTGATAATTATCTTGAAAACTTAGAAAAAGTCTTAAAAAGTTTGAAGAAAAAGATCTTATTTTAAATTGGGAAAAATGTCATTATATGGTTACTTTGGGAATTGCCTTAGGTCATGTGGTGTCTTTCAAGGGAATTAAAGTGGAAAAAGTGAAAGTGGAATTAATTTCCCATTTGCCTCCACCAAAACAGTCAAAGATGTCCGTTCATTCTTAGGGCATGCTGGATTTTACAAGAGGTTCATAAGAAATTTTAGTGCTATATCTAAACCTCTTTGTAACCTCTTAATAAAAGATACTTCTTTTAAATGGACTTAAGAATGTCAAAATGCCTTTGATAAGTTAATTGGACTTTTAACAACTGCTCCAATTATGCAACCTCCTGATTGCTCCTTGCCTTTTTAATTGATGTGTGATGTGAGCAACTATGCTATTGGTGTTGTTTTAGGACAAAGAAAAGAAGGTAAGCCTTATGTGATATACTATGCAAGTAGGACTTTAAATGATGCAGAATTGAATTAGACAACAACTAAAAAAGAACTACTTACAGTAGTATTTACATTGGATAAATTGTGATCTTATTTAATTTGTTCTCCAATGATTGTTTACACGGACCAGGTAGTTGTGAGATATTTAATGCCTAAATAGAATGCAAAACCTAGATTGATACGGTGGATCTTATTGCTCTGAGAATTCAACATCACAATAAAGGAGCCAAAAATGTCATTGTAGATCATTTGTCAAGATTAACGACAGAGATATTAATTGAAACTTTACGTATCAATGACTCTTTTTCTGATTAATTTTATTCTCTATTGCTGCAGTACCTTGGTTTGCTAACATTGTAAATTTTCTTGCAAAAGGAGAAATTCCACCTCATTAGAATGCTCAAGGCAAAAGAAAGTTTTTGATCAAGGTGAAAAATTTTTATTGGGATGATCTGTTTAAATATTGTCCGAACCAAATAATGAGAAGATGCATACCTGATAATGAGGTAAGTAGTGTAATTAATTTTTGTCATTCTGAAGCATGTGAAAGACACTTTTCATCTAAAAAAATAGCTGCTAAAATCTTGCAATGTGGATTTTATTGGCCCACCTTATTTAAAGATGCACATGCATTTTGCAAAACTTGTGAAAATTGTCAAAAGTTGGGATTCATTTCAAAACGAAACATGATGCCTTTAAATCCCATTCTTGTTGCTGAATTCTTTGACTATTGGGTTATTGATTTTATGGGACCTTTGCCACCATCATTTGGTTTTATGTACATTCTTGTTACTGTAGACTATATTTCAAAATGGTTCGAGGCAATTCCATGTCAAAATAATGATCACAAAATAGTTATCAAATTCTTGAAAGAGAACATCTTGTGTAGATTTGGAATTCCTTAAGCCATTACTAGTGATGGGGGTACACATTTTTTTAACAAACCATTTGAAACTCTAATGAAGAAATATGAAAAACTCATAAAGTTTCTACACCTTATCACCCATGATGCGTATGAAACTAGCAAGTATACTAGTCGCACAAGTAATAAAGTGATGAGTAAGATATCGTTCCCACGAGGATTGATTCTAATTGAATTTGTTATTTTTCAGCAACAATAAACTAAATAAGGGGGGTTTTGTTGAATGATTAACTAAATGAACTAAGAATACAAATGAAGAATAACAAAATAGAAAGTTAATTTGAGTGAAAAATCAATGAGAGAAACCTGGTTAAGAGATCCTTCTCTGCCACAAGATATTGATTTGCGAAATAATCATAGAATTGTCATCCAATTACACCATTGAAATTATCAACCGTAGATAACAACAAGCTCTATTATCTCAATCTTTCCTTACTTTGTGGTTAAATAAAACAAGCTCTTTATTTAATCTCTATCCATTAAACAACCTAGAACAAGCTCTCTGATTTTAATTCAATAGAAGCATTACGATGAGAAAGATAGGTTGATCTAAGCAATAATCACACAAGTTCGGATTATTTAACCTAGGTTGTATTTTTCCAATTGCAATCTCTGATCACAATTTTGCTACTAATGATTGGAAATTCATGACAATTACGGATCAAGATTTCTAATCTAGCAATAGACAACAACAGATTATATTCAGTTGGCCAGTCCAAATACAATCAGTAAGCAATCATAAGCATTAGATATGGGAAAATACAAGCAACTTCAATTAGAGATTTGGATAACAACTTCTTGCACAATCAACTCACAAAAACCATATCAAGGGCTTTGAAATCACCCTCAACCAATTCAGATTCAGTTACACATGTTTAAAAACGTCAAAAATAAAATACAATACATAAAAAATTCAGAAGATGAAAGGGAAATGATAAACCTAGCAAATCTGATGAAATCTCTTAGGATGTGTAGTTCTTCCTCTTTCCAAGCCTGCAATCTCTTTCAAGAACTCCAAGAGATGAGAGAAATCCAAAGATGCAGCCTCTAACACGTTCTTCCCCTCTTCAAGTTATGAAGATAAAACCCTAAAATATGTTTATATACTCTGCTACAGTAACTTGCTACAATGCCCCCTATTTAATAACATGCTACAGTGATATGTGGAATTACAAATATACACTTCTCATACCATTTTTATCATAACTTTTGGTACACTACATAAATTTGTGAATCGTAAATTTCTACAGAAAATAGATTTCGAGAGCTTTTCAATAGTATATAGCATATTATCCGGTTAATTGTATATCGATACAATCAACTTCGAGAAATTGGCTGATTAGCAGAGGTGAAAATGAAGGGTTTTACTCCATTTTTGTGCAAGTTGCTCCAAAACTCCTACAAACATCAAAACCACACAAAAACATAAAATACCAAGGAATATAGCAAAGAAACATGGACGAATTGATATGAAAATGATATATAAATAGACACTTACCAAATTCCCCCACACTTAGACTTTGCTAGTCCTCGAGCAACTACAACGATATGAAAACAAAACTAAATCTAAACAGAATCAAAGAAAAATTAAAACACATATGTTTAACTTGCAAATAGGTCTCAAAGATTGTACTTAATTATAACCCAAGGAAAACTTCAAAATAATGCACTTGATCAAGAATCTCATTACAAAGATTAGTTTCGCTCTACTTCAATTCCTCCAGTGTGTGTGTAGAGCCATTCTCACCTAATCATTTGTAACCTGGATGAGTTTATGCATAAAAATGAATCATATTTAATAGTGAAGATGTGCGTATAAATGAACTCCATATGCTTGCTTTTCAAGTCACTCTCCACTAATATAGACAAGCACAACACTAAGGATCATGTAGGGCTTTATTAAGCTTGTAACGTTTGGCTTGGGTGAAGGTATGATAAAGGATAATAATTTGGCTCAAATCACCCACAAACACATAAATCATTCAAGATTATGTAGAGCTCAACCCTTATAACACAACTTATTTCAATTCACCAGGTTACTCCCCCAAACTTATTTAGAACACTCAATCTTTTTTTCTTTTTTTTTGTAGAAAGCAAAAGAAAACTACACCCCCACACTTTGTTGTTTCATTCTTTTTAAGAACACTCAAGGGTATGGATCTCTTTTTCTTCTTTTTTTTCTTTTTTTTTATTACACTTCCCCTCCCCCACGCTTAAACAACACATTGTCCCCAACGTGTAAGTACGTGGACGATAAGTACAGATTGTTTTTTTTTCTTTTTTTCTTTTTTTTTAACAAACACAATAAAACTCACTTGCATTGCTCATGACACAACCCAACCTCCTCTAACTTTCCCAAACCCAAACATAGCAAAATATGATCGTGAATGAACTACATGCTCATAGGGAAGGGATAAACTGTTTGGAAAAAAAAAAATTCATTTGAGGTTAGGAAATCTTTTAGTGAGTTAACAAGGAAAAAGGCTTGCAAAGGCTCAAAGGGGTAACTAGAGATCAATTTCAGTCAAGGGTGGCTATTAAGGCTCAAACGGTCCAAAGATGGCCTAAATCATTTCCCTAATGTTGCACAGTCGAGGATTTTGCCTCGAGTGACCATCAAACAAGTTATAGAATTCATTGAAATCTGAAGAAACATTTAAATTACATAAACTTTCTCTAAGTAAACAAATAACTCAGTGATAATAGCTCAATGCTCAATGTTGTAGAAGGAATCAAAGGCAAAGCGAAAACCAATAAACATTTCAAGCACACAGATCCATGCATTATTTATCATTTTCCAAGAGTTATTCTCAATTCAATCATTATCTTATCATCGACCCACAAAATGCAAGAAGAGAGGTACGTGGCGTTGTTACACCTGAGCCAAGATTGTATATTTCAATAATCCTTAGGACGAGTAGCCCACAGACTTAAGGTTTTCAGCCTATATACCTTTATTAGAAAGAACAAAACAAGAAACAAGATACTTCAAATAACATGAAATAAACAAACTACAGATTTATTTCGAGAGAATGCGTTTCAAGGGTTAAAGAAACCCCATATTCTCCCATTCTCAGGTTTTTCCACAATTTTTTTTTTAAATCGAAACTGATAAAGACGAAAACACATAACAACTCTAAATTATGTAAAATTAAATTTACTCGTAAAATAACAAAGTCAAACAAGTCAGCAAATACAAACAAGTCAGTTAGAATGGGTCTAAAAAGTTTAGAAGTTAGCCTCCTTATTAAGCCATTATGGATTGAAGAGATCCACAATGCGTTTCAAGAGGACTTGAACTTTTTAAGCCACCACTCTAAAATCCAAGATTAGAAAATATTACCTGTAACGAAAGAAATAACTTGAAAAAGCTCAAAAGAAATAACATGAAAAATCTCAAATAAACACAATAAAAAGAAAGCAAACAAAAGTGAAGCAAACCAGTAGATAAAGATTACAGATGGAGCGCTAAATCCAGTTTATGCCTTTTATTGCCCTCCGCAAACCAATCTATCCGAGCTATTGTTGGATCAGGCGAATAGACGAATGCTTACAATTTGTCAATTCACTCCCCTGCAGTTGAAGCTGTAACCAGGATTTGCCTCGCCGACTGTGAGATGGAGTTTTTTTCTACTGCTTGATCAAGAAAAGACAACAAACCATCAAAAAAATTATTGACATTTAACAAACCAATGGGTTTCCGATGAATGTTTAGCTGTGCCTAAGACGTGATTTGAAATATCTCCTCTAATGTACCATAACCACCAGACAAAGCTATAAATGCATCAGATTTAATGACCATATATGCAATACGCTCATGCATGCTAGAGACCTGTAACTCTTCCCCAATTGTGTTGCCTATGATATCTCGCACAGCTAATGGTTTAGGAATAATACCGAGAACTTTACTTCCTCCCAAGGATGCAGCTGTCGACACACACCCCATTAACCCAAGACTACCACCTCCATAAATCACATGAATACCCCTCGCAGCTAATGTCCTACCAAGATCAAGAGCTGCTGTTGTAAACTCTCAATCTTTACCAAATTGCGATCCACAAAATACGCATATATTTTGGAATCGTCGAATTGGTGTTTTCTCCATTTCTACAAGTGCTCTAAACTTGTGTAAGACAATGATGCACGTTAGGTATTATGCGATTCAAGTGCAAGACAGGTTATAAAATGACATTTGAAAATATGTAGAATGGATATATACGCACGTAAAACTCTCAAATTTGACACATGGGGACATAATTTCGGTGGGGGTTACTCGATGCAGATTTATCACCCCAAGATTTGAAAAAATGATATATGCTTTCGGCGGGGTTTGACAAAACCTACACACTTGTCTCCCACGTGAAGCATGAAAAATGGAAATATACTTTCGGCGGGGTTTTACAAAACCGCCACACTTGTCTCCCATGTGAAGCATGGAAAGTTAAGATATACTTTCGGCGGAGGTTGACAAACCTCCACACTTGTCTCCCACGTGTGCTTATGTCATGGGGTAGTCATATGGTTTGTCAAAAAAAAAAACTTGAAATTAAAACAAACAAAATCAACAAACAACAACAACACAAAAACAACATTGATAATCAGATCAAACGAAACAAGAAAGAAATAAAATTCGACAACAACAACACACATTCAAAATATACAAGTAGTTGTGATTGTGGCTCACATCTTCCTCTGGTTTTACGTCCAGTAACGGCTGAAACGCCTTCTATGAGTCGGGGATTTGCTTCCCATCCAGTTTTCTTATAAACTGGCAAACAGGGTCGTTTTCAGTCAGATTCCCTAGACTATAACACTGCAATTCATCACGAAATTGTGTTCATAGATTAAGCAATTCACACTGAACAAGTCCACAAGAATGTGACTCGAGAGTTAACAAAACATTATCCAGCGACTCATTACTCAAACCATTCTTAATAAATGAAAGTTTATCTTCTCTATTCATGGACATAAAATCTAATGAACGACAAGTCTAGTTATAATTTCATCTAGCACATTTATAACATACTTGTAACCTTTTCGCTCTTCGCCTCTTAGCGTAGTAGCTCTTTCCTAGACCAGGCATGTATTTTGCGAGATTAATGTCAGGCTCATCGGACAATCTCACCTTGGCTTTGATAAGCCATCGGATATCCGCAAGCACATTTAGAAGCATCAATGCCCAAAGTCTAGTCATCTGTACTTTATAAATTTTGGACACAGCATTTTGAGGAATTAAAGGGAAATATTTACGAAGGTTCGACAGAAAGATATCGGTATCCATTTAGGAGGAGAAAAGGAAAGATATTACCAGTAATTCGTTTGAGTCTATTCTTCTCGAAGATATGCACGCTTCAAACCTTCAAGCAATGGCTTCAATTCTTGTTTCGGTGTTTCCTCAAGCTGTTGCACAAATAAGCACAAAGTACGAAATAATCAAATTAAACAAAAGAAACGAAAATAAAAGAGCAGAAAAGAAAATAAGGACACATAAAAGAGATAACAACACGAAAGCAAACAAAAGTCAAAAAAACAAGTAAAAAAAAAACAAATAAGACAGATGGCAAAGAGAGATAAAACCTAATCAATTTTGATGGTCCACAAGAGAAAACTTCTCAAGACATAAAAATTGATCATTACTACCTTATTTTCTTATTTTCTTATTTTATTATTTATTAAAAATATTGGGTTGTCTCCCAATAAGCGCTTGCTTTAACGTCCTCAGCCCGACGTTGGTTCTGTCATGGGAGGATCCAATCTCTATTGTGCTTTACTAGTGGGCTTGGATCCATCTTCCAACAAGAAATGATGCATGCGTATGGCTGGGCCTTGGATGTGAGCAGTTGTCCACGCAATAGCTATTTTGCAATCTCTAAGTACTCGGACGAGTTTTTCTTCTTGTATTGGTGCAAGGCCCATTTCTATTGTAACTGGCAAAGAATCATTCTCACCCAAAAATCCATGCTTCAAATGATCTGGAAGAGGCTTAAGCTCCAAGGTAGAGGCTTTCATCACAGAAGAAAGAATTTTCTCATTAGATAAAGGAAATTGAATGTATAAAACATCATACCTATTTGTGGTCATTGCTATGGTCTCATCTAAGCTTGCCACAGTTTCCTCCATTTCTTTGGACACTTGTATCAACCTTCTTGATTCCTTGGAATTTTTTGTCCCTATGTGCTCACTAAAAGCCACTTCTAATCCATCCTTGCGAGTTAACTCAAAATTTTGTTGTGGCAATGAATCAATAACATTAACTACAAAAACAGAATGCAAGTCACTAGGGTACCTCATTGCCTCAAAAATATTGAAACAAATCACCTCGCTATCAAACTCTGTGATGAGAATGCCATCATGAACATCCATCTTGGTTCGGGCAGTCTTCACAAATGGTCTCCCTAAAAGAATCAATGTTGGATTAGGAGATGTCTCATCCTCTATTTTAAGAACATAGAAATCTGTTAGGAAAACCAATTGATTCACCTGCACAAGCCCATCTTCCACAACTCCCTTGCGATATGCATTAGAATGATCAGCAAGTTGAATGGTAATACTAGTTTTCGCAAAAGGTCCAAGATTTAAAGAAGCATAAATAGAATATGGCATGACATTAATAGATGCTTCTAAATCTAACATAGCTCTTTCAAACTTGATTTTACCAATAGTGCATGGAATGGTGAACGTACCTGGATCTTTGCATTTCGGAGGAATTTTTCTTTGTAGAACAGCTGAAACATTTTCCCCTACACTTACTTTCTCATTTCTTTTTCACTTTCGCTTGCTAGTGCATAAATCCTTGAGACATTTTATATAACGAGGTACTTGCTCGATAGCATCTAGAAGCGGTATATTTACCTCGATTTTGTGAGAAGTTTTCAGGATTTCTTGTTCTTGTTCCTCCTTCTTCAATTTTGCCAATCTGCTAGGAAAAGGTGGAGGAGTAACATAAGAAGTAATAGCAGTTTTAAGACTTACCTTAGAGGATGATGTCTTGTTCATGGTGAAAGTGGTGTCATCTTCTTCATCAGTTTGTGATTTCTTTGGCAGAACATCTAATTGCTCTCCATTTTGCAAAGTTATCACACAAGCATTCTCTCTTGGATTGATCACTGTTTGAGAAGATAATTTTTCTAAGTCTTGGCCCTCAAATTTGCTCATGCTAGTAGCCAATTGTCCCATTTGATTTGCCAGGTTTTGGATACTTGCCCCAGTTTCCTGTTGGAATTGCATTGTGTTAGTGGCAAGTGCATTAAAAATATCTTCGAGAGACATACCTGAGTTTTGCGAAGCTGGTTGCGGTGCTGGATGTGGCATTGGTGGTGGTTGCATTTGAAATGGTTGCTGCACTCTAGGTTGATTGAAACTTTGTAGCCGATTTGGTATCACATTTGGAGTGATTGGTTGATGATTCCAGTAACTGAAATTATGTTGATCTTCCCATCCAGCATTGTAAGTGCTAGAGAAAGGATCATACCATTGCCTCGTTTGTCCTGGAAATCCACACATGGCATCGGCTTGTTCCATATATTCTTCTTGTAAAGTTGGATCATGTCGATTGGATGCTCCATGATAGAATATATCCCAGATGCATAAGATTTCTGCATATCTCCTACAGCCATGTTTTCCACAAGAGAAGTTAGCTCAGAAAGTTGTTGTTCAATGTTTTGAGTGCCTACCTCATTTACACTCCAACGTAATTGTGGCTCAAATCGGCTACTGAATTGTTGGAAGTTTACTGCCATGTCGCCTAAACACAAACAATTAGAAAATAAAAAAAAACAAAAATAGGAATTAACAATAAAAAAAACAAATCGATTAGAAAATCAATCCCCGGCAACGGCGCCAAAAACTTGATGCGTTCGAAACTAGCAAGTATACTAGTCGTACAAGTAATAAAGTGATGAGTAAGATATCGTTCCTGATAAACACTTAAATATGTATGTTTAATAAGAGCTTAGTTCATCATATTACATTAATAGTGCCATTAAATTCCTCAACTTAAGCATATTTGTAGTCTTTGCATCTTTGGAATTAACTTCCTCTTAATTTTGGTTTTGTTATAGATTTGGTAAAATGGGCATAACTCTCTATTTATAAATCAGAATGGTACAATTCTTAATGTTTTGGAAAGCTGATTCAATTGTCTACAAGATTGCATTTCGCAAGCATCATCAAATTTGGGCTCTTAGTGGACCAAAATTGGGCTTGAAATGAATCCATCTACAGTCTCAGCCCAGTCTAACCAGGCCTCAGTATTTGAACCGTATCTCTCAAAATACATATCCAAATTGTGCAAATCAATATGTTTTAGAAAGCTGAGAGAAATATATACAACTTTCATGAAGACATGTGATTAAAATTCTCAACATTTCAATGTCAAAATTGATGGTCAAAGCTGGTCCCTAATGATCCTAATTGTCAAAGATATTTACAACTAATATTTGACAATTATGCCCTTGTAATTTGACAAGTTTGCCCCTGGATGTATCTATAAATAGAGGTGCCTTGTGACCCATTAGGGCATCTTGGCCTTGGCTGAAACATTTTGGCTTTGGCTAGGATCTTGTATTGTGTTTTGTGTGTTTATGTTATTAATGAATTTTCTTTTTCTTGCATTTTATTTTCTTTCTATTATAATTTTCTTCTAATTTCTCTTTGCTAAGGTGAAAGGGTGAAACCCTTGATATGAGAATAAGGATTCTCTAACCCTTAATATGTCTTAATAATCTTAATCTTATAATGTTTATTCAATATGATTTATATTTAATTTCTTAATCAATCTTGACACCACTCGTAAAGTGGAGGTCCTGATCCATTGTTGACAATCCTTGGCACATCAAATGCTTGGATCCTTTCTAGATGATGTATGGTTCTTCCTTACCGACACGAATCTAGTTAGGAACCTTGATTTGTTGTAGACATATGGTGATTGGCACATTGGATACTTGAACCCATTTACAAGAAGTGGTATAAATGTTGGTAATGAAACAAATATAATTCATATAACTAAAATGGGCTAATTATCCTTATTCGAAATATCAAGGGCGGATCCCCTAACCTTAGCTTTCATTGTTATTGTGTTAATTCCTCTTGTATTTTAATTATTCTATTGTTTATGAACTTTTTATTTTATTTACTGTGGTAGGTTCTACCACCTTATGAAATTGTTCTTTAAGTTACTATGGTTGGTTATACCACCTATTTCCATGGATGGTTTTACCTCCTCTTGCTTTTTGTTTTATATTTGAATGGTCGGTAACACCGCCTATCATCTTACATATTTATTGATATTATCTTGTCATTTCTTTGAATTATTCATATCATATTTGCTTATCTTATAATTTGTAACGCTAAAATCTCCTTCCTCGTGGATCGACCCTGGTCTCACCGGGTTTTTTACTTCGACACTCCTATACTTGGGAGACAATCCTTTTTCGGATGTGTCAGTTCCCACGAGGATTGATTCTAATTGAATTTGTTATTTTCCAATAACAATAAACTAAATAAGGGAGGTTTTGTTGAATGATTAACTAAATGAACCAAGAATACAAATGAAGAATAACAAAACAGAAAGTTAATTTGAGTGAAAAATCAATGAGAGAAACCTAGTTAAGGGATCCTTCTCTGCCACAAGATATGGATTTGCGAATTAATCATAGAATTGTCATCCAATTACACCATTGAAATTATCAACCGTAGATAACAACAAGCTCTGTTATCCCAATCTTTCCTTACTTTGTTGTTAAATAAAACAAGCTATTTATTTAATCTCTATCCATTAAACAACCTAGAACAAGCTCTCTAAGTTTAATTCAATGGAAGCATTACGATAAGAAAGATATGTTGATCTAAGCAATAATCACACAGGTTCGGATTATTTAACCTAGGTTGTATTTTTCAATTGCAATCTCTGATCACAATTTTGCTACTAATGATTAGAAATTCAAGACAATTACGGATCAAGATTTCTAGTCTAGCAATAGATAACAACCAAATTATATTCAGTTAGCCAGCCTAAATGCAATCAGCAAGCAATCATAAGCATTAGATATGGGAAAATGCAAGCAACTTCAATTAGAGAATTGGATAACAATTTCTTACACAATTAACTCGCAAAAACCATATTAAGGGCTTTGAAATCACCCTTAACCAATTCAGATTTAGTTACACATGTTTAAAAACGTCAAAAATAAAATACAATACATAAAAATTCCAGAAGATGAAAGGGAAATGATAAACTTAGCAAATCTGATGAAATCTCTTAGGATGTGTAGTTCTTCCTCTTTCCAAACCTTCAATCTCCTTCAAGAACTCCAAGAGATGAGAGAGATCCAAAGATGTAGCCTCTAACACGTTCTTCCCCTCTTCAAGTTATGAAAATAAAACCCTAAAATATGTTTATATGCCTTCAATCTCTTGTTCTTTACATCACACATATAGTTAGAGAGTTGCATACACATGGAGGGAACCTCAAAACGTCGAATCCAAATGATGTGTATTCTGTAGATCTCAACCTAGAAAAACTAAAGAGTTTGTAGCAGAAGCAAATTATCTTGGTAGGCTATTAGCTGAAAGAAAGATTCATATGGTTATGGGGGAGGCAGCCTTGGGTTAATGGGTTTTGTGTCAACAGCTGCACTCATATGAGGCAGTCAAGTTTTAGGTGTTATTCCTAAAGCTTTGGCTGTAGAAAGCATCATTCAAAAACTGGTTGAGTAAGAGTTACAGGTCTCATCGATGCATGAACGCATGACATATATGCTTGTCAATTTTGATGCCTTTATTGCTTTACCAGGTGGCTTTGGTATTCTCGAAGGAATTTTTCAAATTGCCTCTTGGGCCCAACCAAATCTTCATAAAAAACCCAAAGGTTTGTTGAATGTTAAAAATTTCTTTGATCCTTTGATACGTTTTGTTGATGCAGTTACAGAACATAATTTTATCCCTCATTCAGCATAACATATCCTTATTTCTACTACGACTGCTAATGAATTACTTGACAAATTACAAGTAGTCGAGTATGATTCTGACCCAGCAATAACTCAAATTAATTGGTCAGGGGGACAAAACAAAAAGTGCAAATCGGATCTGACACTTTGTTTGTAATTTTCTTGTCATTTGTTTTATTTGTAGCATTTTTTTTACATGTCTTTTAGGTTGTCTCTTTTGAATAACTGAAGCTTCAGGTAATGTTTCCTATACTTTATCTCTCTATATTTAAATATTCAGGACAATATTTTATTTGGTTAGGAAGGAAAGATAGTAGATATAAGTGTATCTTATATTTTCTTCTTGCAATTTTCAAAAAAAAAAGAAGCGAGTTAGTAATTATATTCAGAGTGCGGTGTAAGGAGTTCAAATCCTCTTGAGATACATTTTGGGTTAGGAATGCCAGTGTAAAGAGGACCATTTTGAACTCTTGAAACCCATTCTAATTAATTTATCATTTTGTTTTGATTTTGTACTTTTGAAAACTCATTTTAGCTGACTTGATATTATTTAGTTTTGATTTTTGAACTTCATAACGAGGCTATCTTATTCACTTCACTTTGAATTATTTAAATCTTTGAACTCTCATAATTTTATCATTTAACAAATCGTTTGCCCATGCACTCATTAATCAAGCAAGTATTCATGAACCTTTCTTCACACACACATATACCTTGATGCATGATTGTGGGTTGCAAAATGAAATGTTACAATATTTGAGTTCTTTTGTTTTGTTTAGGATAACAACAAATGGAAGGGCAAAGGAAAAAAAAGAAAAAAGAGAAAAAGGAGAAAAAAATGAAGACAAAAAAAAAGTTATGGATAAGTTTGCTCTCGTAGCCTCCTTAATTCGAGCTTAAGCTCGAGGGGTGCCTCAACACCTAATACCTTAAGACCAATTAATTTGAGAGCTATTGGCTCAAAGCTCGTTACATGGATTAAGGAGAAAACTTAAGGGGATTGAACATTGCACTATCCATAAGTTTCTAAGCAAAAATAAAGCATCAGCAACCCAAGTCATTAAGCTCGTAAGGGTGTCTTAGCACCTAATGCCTTAAGGCCAATTGGTCTAGGAGTCATTAGCATAAGGCTCACTACATGGGTTAAAGATGTATTCTTTTAGAAAAAATAGATATATAAAAGTAAAAATAATGATGAATGAATGCCCCTTACTAAGGATGTTAGCCTTAACAAATATTAGAATCGATATGGTTTCCTTCTAAAAAGCCCCATAGTCATGTGTCGACTGAGCACAAAAGGAATGTTTGTTAACATCTTGACTGAAGGGTACATAAGTCTTTAAAAAAATTGTTGAGAGTTTGATTATTTAGATAGAATCAAGGAAAGTGCAATAGTGACCACCTCGGATGTAAAATTCTATAAATTGCTACTGAATAATAACGCTTTAATTGGTATGGATTAGTAATAAGCGGATTAAGGGGTGTGATAAATACTTAAATATGTATGCTTAAGAAGAGTTTAATACAATATATTGCATTAATAGTGTCATTAAGTTCCTCAACTTAAACATATTTGTAGTCTTTGCATCTTTTGAATTAGCTTTATCTTAATTTCAGTTTTTGTTGTAGGTTTGTTAAAATAGGCATAACTTTCTATTTATAGATCAGAATGGTGTAAATCTTTATTTTTTGGAAAGCTAATTAAATTATGTAAAAGATCATATTCCATAAGCATCATGAAATTCGGGCTTTTAATGCACCAAAAATATGCTTGAAGTGAACCCATTTGCAGTTTAGGTCTAGCCTGACCATGCCTCCGTATTTTGACCATATCTCTTGATATACGTGTTCAAATCATATGAATTAAGATGTTCTAGAAAGCTAAGAGAAATATCTTCAAATCATATGAATTAAGATGTTTTAGAAAGCTGAGAGAAATATCTACAACTTTCATGAAGACATGTGATCAAAATTTGTTGCGAAATATCTGCAAGTATACGGAATCGTTACAAGTAATAAAGTGAAAGTGAAGATATCGTTCCCACGAGGACTGTCGTTACTGATTACCAAAATTTTGTTAACTATTATTTAAAATAGAAAGAATCGAAATTGAGATTTGATTTCTAAGGAGATTAAATAGAAAATTAACACTAAGAAAATGCATTCAGGAAACTAAAAAGAGAATACAATGACACAACGGTCTAGGGTATCGATTTCATCAAAAGTAATCCACTCTAGTTATTAATTACTATAATACCAGCCTTATTCCTCATTATTGCCAATCAATTTCACTGATGTAATTGTTATTCTTTCTCAAAAAATAACAATGTATATTAATAGATTATAATCACATCTCTATCTCATCTAAATCACTATTAATACCATTAAGTGCAAGAAATCAATAAGATTGCACAAATCAAATTCATATCTCTATCTCATGTTGATTTATGGCAAAATAATTAAGGGCTAATTTGAATATCACTTCTTAGTCTCAATTCATATCTCAAATCATGTAAAAGTTGATCAAGCTTTCGCAAGCATTGAGCATATAATTAAATTGCTCAACAATCATGGAATAAATAACTAATATATTGAATTCAATTAACTAGAGTATCATAATTTGACTACATCGTAATCCTAGAAGATAGAACATAATTCATACTAAAAAAATACACACATGCACCAAACATAATTAAAAATGAGGGAAAAAGAAAACTAGATTGTTGGAGGCAAATCCGATGACTATGGATTTCGGACAACAAAAATCGCCGTGCCAACCCTCATAAGAGGGGAGAGAGTTTCTCTGTCTAGAGCGTGAAGAGTTCTTCTCTCGAATGGGAGATATCTTAAAATAAGAAAAATTCTCATATTTATAAGCAAAGGCTAAATTACAAGAATTGAAAGGTTCAACTTAAGGGGCCAGCTACAAAATTCTAAAAATGCTACAATACCCTGCAATACTACGAATTACAATTTTGCCCTTTTATACAAAAATAAACATAACTTCTCATGCAAAACTCTGATTGATGAACAGTAAACTCTTCTGCAAAGTAGACTTTTTGGGCTTTCCAACGTTATATCATATGAACTCTAGTTCATTACATATCGATATAGAAAAATCCGAGAAGTTGGTAGACCATTTAAGGATAATGACTACAATTGCTCAAATAGCCGTAATTTTGCTTGCCAATTCTCCACAATCATACTTCAATGTTAATTAACCTACACAAACACAAAACACACGTAAAAGTAACAAAAATACCCAAAAGTTGACAAAATATTAAGCTTAAAGATACTTGAATTGTGAGTATAAACCCACTTGTCAAATACCCCCAAACTTAACATTTTGCTAGTCCTCGAGCAAAATAAAGAAACAACAAAATGAAACAAAGAATTTAAACGCAAACCAGTAACTAAACACTTAGTATTCAGTTAACATGAATTACAAATAGACCTCAAAGATTGCACAAAAATTACAACTCAAGGAAAACTTCAAAATTTTTTGCATTTGATCCAAAATTTTATCGCACATGTTAGTTTTTGCAATACCTAAATTTCTTGAGTGTGTATGTGATGAAGACTTAAATATGTACGTTTTATAAGAGCTTAATTCATCATATTGTATTAATAATGTCATTAAATTCCTGAACTTAAGCATATTTGTGGTCTCTCTATCTTTTGAATTAGCTTTATCTTAATTTTAGTTTTTGTTACAGGTTTGGTAAAATGGGCATAACTTTAAATTTATAGATCGGAATGGTGCAAATCTTGATTTGTTGGAAAGATGATTAAATTATATACAAGATTATATTTCAAAGCATCATCAAATTTGGGCTCTTAGTGGACCGAAAATTGGCTTGAATTGAACCCATCTATAGTTTTGACCTAGCCTGACCATGCCTCCGTATTTTGACTATATCTCTTGATATACGTATCCAAATGGTATGAATTAAGATGTTCTAGAAAGTTGAGAGAAATATCTACAATGTTCATGAAGACATGTGATCAAAATTCTAAATAATTCAGTGTTGAAATTGGTGGTCAAAGTCAGTGCACATGATGATCCCAATTGTCAACAAGATATTTGACAATTTCCCCTTTGTAAATTGACAAGTTTGCCCTTGAATGTATCTATAAATAGAGGTGCCTTGTGACCCATTAGGGCATCTTGGCCTTGGCTGGGATCACTTGTTATTGTATTTTTCTCTTTTGTGTTTTTATGTTATTAATAAATTTTCTTTTTGTTGCAATTTGTTTTCTTTCTTTTATAATGTCTTGCTAAAATCTTTCTTGCTAAGGTAATAGGGTGAAACCCGTGATATGAGAATAAGGATTCTCTAACCCTTGACATGTGCTTTATAATCATAATCTTTTTTTGCTTATTTTAGTATGATTTATATTTATCTTCTTATCAATCTTGGCACCACTCGTAAAGTGGAGGTTTTAATCCATTGTAGACAATCGTTAGAATATCAAATGCTTGGATTTTTTCTAGATAACATATGGTTCTTCCTTACCGACAGAAGTCTAGTTAGGAATCTTTATTTATTGTAGATATATGGTGATTGGCACATTGGATGTTTTAATCCATTTACAAGAAGTGGTATAAATATTGGTAATGAAACAAATATAATTCATATAACTAAAATGGGCTTAAATGACATACCTTCCGATTGGAACCTTCTTGATTGTGGATTCCGATTGAGTTATAATTGGGTTGTCTATCCTTATTTGATATATCAAGGGCGAATCCCCTAACCATAGCTTTTATTATCACTACAAGAAATTTTCACATATTTATCACTTTGTATTTTTTTTATTTGACGTTTATTTAAAAAAGTGAGAACTATAACAATAATATAAAAGTTAAACCAATATTTTCTTCATACTTGTCAGTTGCTGTTTTAATTATATTACATATTTCTCACATTTTTATATAGTGATAAGTAACCAACAAGTAATTAAGATAAATATGAAAACAGATAAAGTTTAAATACTTAGAAGTAATTTTCAAGGGTGATTATGAAAAATTTTAATATATTAAAAATTCACGTAATTTACTAAACTATATAAAAAAAATTACTCCAAAAACCTAACCTAAAACCTAAACTAAGCCATGTCTCTCGTTCTCTCCAGTGCCGTAGTAGCCACTCACCGACAGTAGTAGCGGTGAAGTGAGAGAGGAAGAGGAAGAAGATGGAGGGTGTATCGTACCAGCGATTTCCCGAGGTCAAAATTTGTGAGCTGAAGGACGATTATTGTAAATTCGAGCTCCGTGACACCGACGCCTCCATGGCCATCCATCAAGTTCTTGACCCCCAAACACTGACTCCTCTCCCCTTTTCCCTCTTTAATGACGACCCAATCAAAGGCTGCCACTTCATCATCTCACTCTCAAACCACTCTTCCGTACTTCGCGTCTTCTCCACCTCTCCCTCTTCCTCGACTTTGCAATGGCTCACTTCGCCGTAGACTTTTAACAAGATTCACCCCTTTGCTTACACTTAGTGCCAGGCAATCCACGCTCGTTCCATTTTCCCTTGCCAGGACACATTGACTGAACGTGTTTGCTACAAAGCTCTTATTAACATTCCATGTCAGCTGTCTGCCCAACATGTTGATCGCCAGCCACCGGTTACCGAGGAGACAAAGATTTTCGGTAGTAAGACGCAGTAGAGAGATTTAAGGATAACTTGGAGTTCATAAAGCTCAAAACTAATCGGCAAGGAGTGGACCTGGATGCTGTATACTCATAAGTACCATACGAGAAAGGTTTCCAATTTTTATGCCGCATTGAATGCCAGGTTTGTTGTATTACTTGTTGCTTAAATTTTATGTTATTCTACATGAAAAATGTTCTCACCTGTTGTGCTTTATTTTAGACGCATAGATGGGAAGGCCTACCTTTGATGAATTCATAAAGAAATATATTACAGCTTTCAAATTCAAGTCAATTGATACTGAGACATTTCTTGATTTCCTTAAGATGCATGTCCCTGGAATAGAGACACATATCAACTTAGAATTGTGGACTAAGGGAGTTGGTATCCCTCAAGATGCTTATGAGCCAGTTTCCAGTATATATGCAAAGATTGTGTCACTGGCAAATGAATTCAAGCTTGGGAAGATACCAAGGTAGGATGAAGTTGCTAATTGGAAAGGGCAAGAGTGGGAGCTCTACTTGGAAAACCTACCCAAATCGGTTGAAGTTTCTCAGGTTGTGTTACTATTAACTGTTTTATAAGATAACTTGTTTTAAATGGTTGTTTTAATTTTTCTCAGATTGTTTATATATCTTGTATATACATTGTAGACTCATTTAATAATTCATTTAAGCCTGTACATCATTTATGCAAGTGCTAATCATTGGGGAAACTGTTACAAAGGGTTGTTGATGTAGAATAGATAATTGCTGAAGTAAAATTAGTCAGCTTGCTAGAAATTGAGTGACTATGTGGGATGAGATCGACAAAGTGGCTAAATGTGGCCTTCTTGGCTTCTTTCAGAATGGAAGTTTTTATTGGTTTTTAAAGCCTATACAGGTAATCTATGTTAGTCTTTTATGATAAATTCTAAGTTTTGGTCGTTACCCATTAGGTTAGATGCCATCCATAATAGCCAAGCTTTTGGTGAGTTTTAGGGGCTTCATTTCTACAGCTTCCTTTGCAGATGGTGCAAGGACCACTGGCTTAATGTGACTGAGCTACGTGGTTTGTATTAACTTATTGAACACTTCGCCATATATTGTCTGTCTCATTATTGAGATGGCACACATATCTTCTATTTTTTTTCCAAAAAAAAAAAAAGAAAAGGCCTTATAAGCATCAATTTTGTTCTTTTGAGATGCAAACATTTAGGTGTTGTTGGTATTGCAATGATATTTAAATATTTGGTCTATTTAATATTGTAATACAACTATTTAGGTTCTTTATGCCTCTCTCCACTCTCCCTTCTTCCTCTGCCATTCTTAATATTGAATTTTGATTTATAAAACTTGTTTTCAGCAGTCTGAAGTGTCATATTTATTATATTTTTTATGTTTGATATGTCGATTTTGGTCTTAACATTGTCCTTTTTAGACTTAGAGGGCTTGTTTTCTTGTTTTTATTTGCATGATAATAATCTCTATGGTTGAGACTCAGCTTCTGCTATATGGGACTTACAATTTTTTGGTCATAATATAGAAAAAAAGTATTTACCCACGAAATGTGTATTCACTTGATTTCTGATTGACATTGGATTGCTTAGAATGTAATTGTATAAGTTCTTCTCTTTTCTCTTCCTAGAATTTCCTTCGCTTAGAGTTTCAGTACAATCTTGTGGCCTTTGCTAGAATTGTTAAATTGTTGATTAACAAGAAGGAATTTTTCTGTGATGGTTAATGTAGTTATTAACATAATTAAATTCTCCAACAGCCCCGCCTCACGCTGACAGTAGCAACCCTTAGACTGTAAGCAACTCACCGCTGTAGATCGTTTGTTTTATACAACTTCAAGGTTTCTTATATTACTACTTCTCCACTTGGTGTGCCCCAACAGGTTTTTTGTCTAGATCTTTTTTTTCACTTCTCATTATCATATCATCTGCTCTGTTTCACTATTTTTCAGTCATGCGAGTTCACTTTAGATTTTTAAGGTTTCAATCTTGAGCTTCAGATCTATGAAATGTGGAGTCTTTTTCATTATTTAAGCTCAGTGTTTGATATTTTCTGTTTTTAGTATAAAGAGGTTTGAGATAATGTTGAAAAGCTATTGAACTTGTTCACACCGGAAGGACAATAGTTTGCACCAACCACCAACTGAGTATTGACATATTCGAAGCTTTTGATGAGGTAAAACAAACTTTGAATTATCCTAGAGTAGAAATGTAAAGCTAGAATTTGACCGTGAGAGGAATATGGCGTTTAATTCTTGAAGCACACTTTTATTCGATGGTGCAGGCCTGTTGATGTTGTTGCTTTTGCATTTTGATGAAGAGAATGTGATCTGATTACTGAAATTTCAGATGAGTTTTGTACTGATCAAGGAGTTCTGAGGACAATAACCTTTTTAATCATCCCTACAGTTTATCCTTTTGAAAACTGGTGAATGAATTATCTACTCTGGACCATTGGGAAAGCATTCAAGCAATGTTGTAGAATATTTTGAGGTGAGATCGCTATCAATGAAACTGTATCTTTAATATGTTTTTGCTTCATTTTCTTGTTTCACCTTGCAGAAAATCTTTCATTGGCCAAAGCCTAATCAACTTTCACTTTCAGAGTATCTCTAGAGTCCCAAAGATCAGGGATAATTATAATCTAGCAACATGGGTATTAGAGGTCACTTCCATATCAGCAGAAGCTGAACTTGGAGTAGATTTTTGCCAAATATACAGAGATTCTGCTTTATATGAGTAAGTTTAATTGCAGAGATTCTGCTTTTTTTGAGTAACATTTTGGAATGTGGTGGCAGGAAAAGTTTAAATAGGCAAAACAAATATATTTGATAACTATCAGCTTATGGTTAAGTTTTTTCGGATATTTTGCTGCTTCCAGGAGCAACAAAGAGCTTGTAAGGCAGTTGAGTACTCACCTCCTAGTTCAAGAGATTTGCATTTTCCAACTCGGTTCTCACAGAACTATTGGACTTGTTATAAGTAACGAATCTTTAGTGATAATCTTCTACTGTATGCTTACCTTGTGCAGCTAGGTTCTTCAAGCTTCCTTCCATTGAACTCCATTCAAGCATGTACTTTGTCTTTTTTGTGTTTGGTGAATGTTTTGTGTTTGTAAGCTCTTGGTTTTATTGGGATTTTTCTTGGTTGTCAAAGCAATATGAAAATGTGAAGAGTTGTTTAGGAATGACAGTGGCTTATCCAAAAATTTGGAAATTGAAGTGCCAGTCATGCTTTAAATAGAAATCTTTTCTGTTGACATGAGTCTGTTTCTTAAATTTTTTTAAAATACCTATTATATATATATTAATTTTTTTAAATACTTGGCTTTTAAAAACTACCGAGTATTTTTTAGTTTTTAAAACTATTATACTTGGCGGTCAAAAATCGTCTAGTATATATATTTTTTTAATTTTTAAAACTATTATACTTGGCGGTCAAAGTCAAGTGCATATTTGATAGGTTGACCGATCACCAAATATGTCAAATTGATTATATTTGGTGGTGCCATTGGTAGCACTTTCAAGACCACCAAATATGAGCATTTTTCTTGTAGTGTATTATTGTGTTAATTATTCTTACTTGTGTATTTTAATTATTCTCATTTATTGTTTATGAACTTGTTATTTTATTTGCTATGGTAGATTTACCTCCTAATTTCCATGGATGGTTTTGCCACCTTTTATTTTTGTTTTGTATTTGAATGGTCAGTAGTATCACCTAACATTTTTTTTTTTTTGTTTGTTAATATCATCTTGTTTAACATATAAATTGTTCACATCATATTTGCTTACTCTTTAGTTTGTACGGCTAAATCCTGTTCTCGTGAATCGATTTTGGTCTTACTGGGTTTATTACTTCGATACTTCTATACTTGAGAGATAATTTTTTTTGGATGTGTCAAGTTTTTGGCGCTGTCGCCGGGGAAAGTAAAATTTGGCGTACAAAATTGTAAGTATTTTCTTTTCTCATTTCTACTTTTATTTTTCTTCCATGAGTTCATCCTTTCTTTCTCTTTGCATTAGTTGGTAGAATTGTTAGCAGCCACTCATCTTCTTTGAAAAACCATACTCATACCCAGCCAAGAATAATAATGGACTACATAAATCTTAGAAGAACTTGTGCACAATTAATTATGCATAGTCTTCCCTCTTGATATAATACATTTCAACCATGAACCAAATTTCATTCAATTCCTACACCACTTTTATGGCCTAGATGTTGAAAACCCATATTTGCACTTGAGAGAATTTAAAGAATTTTGCAATACGTATAGTGACCTAAATTGTAGCATAAACATCTTTAGATTAAAGCTTTTTCCTTTTTCTTTAATTAATAAAACTGAAACATGGTTATAAAATCTTAGGTCAGGATCCATTAGCTCATGGGATGAAATGCAACAACAATTTCTTAAAAAATTTTTTCCTCTGTAGAGCATAAATTCTCTAAAAACTCATCACTTTCACTCAAAAATAAGAACAAACCTTTTACCAATATTGAGATAGGTATAAAGCATTGCTTAATACTTATCCTCACCATGGTTTGGAAACATGGAGACTAGTTTTAATTTTCTATGAAGGTCTTACACATCAAGTTAGGCAAATGGTAGAACTAATGTGTAATGGACAATTTGAAAATAAATACCCTGATGAAGCCATGGATTGCCTAGACTTACTAGTAAAAAATGTCCGAAATTGGAACAATGTTGGCACCTATGAGGTACCAAAAACATCTAGCAGAGGCATTTATAACTTTAGGGAGAATCATGATCTTCATGCTAAATTTACTTCCCTAGCTAAAAAAGTCGAGGATTTAGAAATGTGGTCGATGCAAGAAATTGTTTGTCACATTTGCAACATTAATGATCATCCTACAAATGAGTGCCCAATTGTGGATACCTTTAGGAAAAGTCTCGATTAACAAACCAATGCTTTAAGCACTTTCTAAAGGTCAAATCCTAATCCTTATAAAATTTTGGATGGAAAAATCACTTGAATTTTGATTTGAGGAATAATAACGATGCATAATCTTACCAACCTCCCTTTCAATCATATCAAAATTTTCAAAAATCTCATGATCATGCGCCTTATGAGGATCTTGAAGAAACATTAAATTCATTCATTGCAAAACAATAGGCTTTTAATTGTGAAACTGCTCAAACTATGGCAAACTTGAATGATGCTCTTGAAAAACTTGCATTTGCACTTAGTACTCATGAAGAGGGTGAGTTTCCATCTCAACTAGAGCCAAACCCCATCAATCCAAATGTGAGTAATCCTAGTGGCCAACATCTAGATGAAGATTCGATCAGTACTCTTCATGATGGTAAGGTTGATAACAAACATTTTATTAACCCTTATGAGAAAGATGATGAATCAAACCCAAAAGGTAAGGAAGAGGTTAACAAACCTGCATTTAACAAGGAAAAGACCAAATCCTTACTTATGCCCTCATTTCATCATGCAAAGGAACTTAACTAAAATTTTGGCATTAATGAATTTTTCAAGCATGATGAAAATGAGGAACCTAATGTGGAAGATTATATTCAAAATGAGAATTTTTCAAGTCCTTCGGAAATTGGGTTAACCAGTTCATTTGAACCAAGTGTTCAACTAGACCTCATTGCTTCTAAAGAATTTTTATTATTTGATTTTGTATAGGTGAAGGAGATTAAGAGTTGGGAGCCATGCTTTAAAAAAAGGCAGGAAGAAACATCCACACTCTAGAATGCATGTCTCAAGGATAAACAAACTCAGATTGTGGTAATCTCTTCCATTCTCATAAATAAAAGAAAAAGAGAGGTACCACCTCAATGGCATATTTTTTACGGTGGTAAATTACTTTTGAAGAGATTCCTCTTTTGACCTTTTTTATTACGATTTATCAAATTTTATCGTCTTTGTCATATTTTCATTTTTATTTTTATTCTTGATTTTTTGCTATCATTTCTATTTTGTTTTTATTTTATGTGCTATTATTGTGTGTTTTTATTTCCCAATCAAGTGGCGGATACGGTACTCTGTGACTTTTAAAGTCAGTTTTTTAGTTCCCTAAGAACTGTTGCTCACCTTGCATTCATTTTCTTTTCTTCTCTCTCATTTTCTTCATATGGATACCATTCTCTCAATGTTACACAAACATTTTTCCTCTCTTCCTCAAAATGATTTGCTTAAAATTTACAAAGCTCACGCAGAAAGACTAAGGATTCTGATACGCAGGGGTATTCCTGGTGATTTAAGATGGTTAATTGAAGCTAAGGTCCGATTTTCTTGTGAGTTTTTAGATAATCTTGTTTCTCACATGCTAGGTTTAAGGAAAAGCTCTTACACCAAAAAGTGAAGAGCGAAAAGGTTGCAAGTTTGTCACAAATGTGCAAGATGGACTTGTAACAAGTGTTGTCACTCCTTGGGATATTTGTCTAACAATCGAGAGGATAAGCTATAATTCATCAAGAGTGAACTGAGTAGGGAGTCTTTGGATAATATCCAATTGATTCTTGAGATGCATTCTTGTGGACTTGTGCAACACAAAATTTTTAAATTGCGGACACAATTTCAAGACGAGCAGGAACGTTATAGTCTTGCGAAACTGACTCAAAACGATCATGTTTGCCAGTTTATAAGAAAACTGGATGGGAAGCATATCCCCAACTCATAGAAGGTGTTTAAACCATTTTTGGACTTAAAACCAAAGGAAGATGTGAGCCACAGTCACAACTAACTATACATATGCATGTGCGCTATCGTTTTTTAATTTTATTGCCTTATAGCTATCATTTTTTAATTAATATCTCTATCTTTCGATTGACTCATGCATTTATGGTGTCCTATTTCTGACCTTTTTTTTAATTTCTATGTTTTATTGTCATAATTTTTCAACAAATAGCCGAACTACTTATATAGATGCCATCATTAGATTATCTTTTTGCATTTCATAAATATGGCATCTCTTGTTCTCCTCTTCACATATATAGTTAGAAAGTTGCATAGATATGGAAGAACCCTCAAAACGTCTAATCCAAAAGATATGCATATTCTGTGGATCTTGACCTGGAAAAAGTGAAGAGTTTGTACCAGTGGCAAATTATCTTGGTAGGCTATTAGCTGAAAGAAAGATTCATGTGGTTTATAGGGGAGGTAGCCTCGAGTTAATGGGTTGTGTGTCAACAGCTGTATTTGGAGGAGGCAGTCAAGTTTTAGGTGTTATTCCTAAAGCTTTTGCTGTAGAAAACATCATTGGAAAAATGGTTGGGAAGGAGTTACAAGTCTCCTCTATGCATGAACGTATGACATATATGCTTATCAATTCAGATGCCTTTATTACTTTACTAGGTGGCTTTGGTACTTTCGAAGGAATTTTTCAAATTGCCTCTTGGGCCCAACTAAATCTCCATAAAAAAGCCATCAGTTTGTTGAATGTTAAAAATTGCTTTTATCATTTGATACATTTTGTTGATGCAGCCGTGGAACAAAATTTTGTCCCTCATTCAGTGAGATAGATCCTTGTTTCTGCCACTTCTGCCAACAAATTACTTGATAAGTTACAAGCAGTCGAGTATGAGCCTGATCCAGCTATCACTCAAATTAATTGGTCAGGGGGACAAAACAAAAAGTACAAATTGAATCTAAATCTCTGTTTGTAATCTTTCCTGTCTTTTATGTGTAACATTTTATTTTATGTGTCTTTTAGGTCGTCTCTTTTGAATAATTAAAGCTTTAAGTAATGTCTCCTATACTTTATCTCTCTACATTTAAATATTGAGGACAACGTTTCATTTGGTGTTTGGTTTTGGGGGGGGAGTGGAGGTGGGGGGAGAATAGTAGACATAAGTGTGTCTTAAATTTTCTTTTTGAAAAAAAAAAAAGAGTTAGTAATTGGATTCAGACTGCAGTGTAAGGAGTTCAAATCCTTTTAAGATGCATTCTAGGTGAGGAATGGCAGAGTAAAGAGGGCCAGTTTGAACTCTTGAAACACACTCTAACCAATTTGTCATTTTGTTTTGATTTTACATTTTTGAAGACTAATTTTAGCTAACCTGATGTTATTTAGTTTTGATTTTTAAATTTTATAACAAGGAGGTCTTATTCACTTCACTTTGAATTATTCAAATCTATGAACTCTCACAACCTTATCATTTAATAAACTGTGTGCTTATGTACTCATTAAGCAAGTATTCATGAACCTTTCTACACACACACACATACTTTGATGCATGATTATGGGTTGCAAAGTGAAATGTTGTAATATTTGAGTTCTTTTATTTTGTTTCGGATAACAACAAAAGGAAGGGAAAAGTTAAAAAACAAAAGTGAAAGAAAAGCAAAAAAAAAGGCAATTGTTGATAAGTTTGGTCTTGTAGCCTCCTTAATTCGAGCAATTAAGCTTGGGCGGTGCCTCAACACCTAATACTTTAAGACCAACTGGTTTGGAAGCTATTGGCCCAAAGCTTGTTACATGGATTAAGGAGAAAGCTTAATCGGATTGAACATTGCACTATCCGCAAGTTTCTAAGCAAAAATAAAGCATCGGTAACTCATGTCGTTAAGCTCGTAGGGGTGTCTTAACACCTAATGCCCTAAGGCCAACTGGTTTGGGAGTCATTAGCCTAAGGCTTGCTACATAGGTTAAAGATGCACTCTTTCAAATATATATATATATATATATAAAATAATGATGAATGAATATTCCCTGCCTAAGGATGTTACCCTCAACAAATATTAGAACTGATATGGCTTCTTTCTAATAAGCCCCAGAGTCATGTGTCGACTAAGCACAAAAAGAAGGTTTGTTAATATCTTGTTTGAAGGGTACAGAGTCATTTAAAGAAAAAAGAAAAAAATTGGTTGAGAGCTTGTATATTTGGATAAAATCAAAGAGAGTACAATAATGACTACCTTGGATGTAAAATTCTATAAATCACTTCTAAATAATAACGCTTTAATGGCTAGGGACTAGCAATAAGCTGATTGGGGAGTATAATGAATACTTAAATATGTATGTTTAATAAGAGCCTAATTCATCATATTCTATTAATAGTGTCATTAAATTCCTCAACTTAAGCATATTTGTGGTATTTGTATCCTTTGAATTAGCTTTATCTTAATTTCAGTTTTTGTTATAGGTTCGGTAAAATGGGCATATCTTTCAATTTATGGGAAGCTGATTAAATTATCTACAATATTGTATTTCATAAGCATCATCAAATTTGGGTTCTTAGTGGACCAAAAATGGGCTTGAAATGAACCCATCAGCAGTTTCAACACAGCCTGGCTATATCTTTGTATTTTGATCATATCTCTTGATATACGTATCCAAATGATATGAATCAAGATGTTTTAAAAAGCTGAGAGAAATGTATATAATGTTCATGAAGACATGTGATCAAAATTCTAAATAATTCATTACCGAAATCGGTGGTCAAAGTCGGTGCACATGATGATCCCAGTTGTCAACAACATATTTGACAATTGTCTCTTTGTAAATTAGCAAGTTTAACCCTAAACGTATCTATAAGTAGAGGTGCCTTGTAACCCATTAGGGCATCTTAGCCTTGGCTGGGATCACTTGTTGTTGTGTTTTTCTCTCTTGTGTTTTTATGTTATTAATAAATCTTCTTTTTGTTGCAATTTGTTTTTTTTTTCTTTTGTAATGTCATGCTAAAATCTTTCTTTCTAAAGAACAAGTTCTTAAACACTAAATGAGAATAACACAAGAGAAATTAACACAATAATAATGAGAGCTAAGGTTAGGGGATCCGCCCTTGATATTTCGAATAAGGATAAACAACCCATTTTAGTTATATGAATTATATTTGCTTCTTTACCAATATTTATGCCACTATTTATAAATGGGTTTAAGCATCCAATGTGTCAATCTCCATATGTCGACAACAAATCAAGGTTCCTAACTAGATTCAAGTCAATAAGATAAAACCATACGACATCTAGAAAGGATCCAAGCATTTGATGTGCCAAGGATTGTCAACAATGGATCAAGACCTCTACTTTACGAGTGGTGTCAAGATTAATTAGGAAAATAATATATAAATCATATAAAATAAATAACATAAGATTATAATTATTAAGCACATATCAAGGGTTAGAGAATCCTTATTCTCATATCAAGGGTTTCACCCTTTCACCTTAGCAAGAGAGAAATTAGAAAGACATTATAAGAGAAAGAAAACTAATTATAAGAAAAAGGAAATTCATTAATAACATAAAAATACAAGAGAGAAAATCACAATAACAAGAGATCCTAGCAAAGGCCAAAATACCCTAATGGGTCACAAGGCACCTCTATTTATAGATACATTCAGAAGCAAACTTGTCAAATTACAAAGTAATAATTGTTAAATATTATATGCACCAACTTTGACATTCAAGGTAATTAGGTGAACCGAATTTGACCACCGATTTTGACATTGAAATATTTAGAATTTTAATCAATGTCTTCACAAAAGTCATAGATATTTCTCTCAGCTTTCTAGAACATCTTGATTCATATGATTTGGATACGTATTATAAGAGATATGGTCAAAATACTGAGGCATGGTCAAGCTGGGCTGAATCTGCAGATGGGTTCAATTCAAGCCCATTTTTGGTCCACTAAGAGCCCGAATTCGATGATTCTTGTGAAAATATAATCTTGTAGATAATTTAATCAGGTTTCCAAAACATTAAGATTTGCATCATTCTGATCTATAAATAGAAAGTTATGCCCATTTTACCAAACTTGCAACAAAACTAAAATGAAGACAAAGTTAATTCAAAAGATGCAAAGACTACAAATATGCTTAAGTTGAGGAATTTAATGACACTATTAATGTAATATAATATGTTAAGCTATTATAAAGCATGCATATTTAAGTGTTCATCAGTTGGCCTTAGGGTATTAGGTGTTAAGACACCCCTACGACCTTAACGACTCGGGTTACCGATGCTTTAGTTTTGCTTAGAAATCTGTGGGTAGTACAATGTTCAATCCCATTAAGTTTTCTCCTTAATCCATGTAGCGAGCTTTGGGCCAATAGCTCCCAAACCAGTTGGTCTTAGGGTATTAGGTGTTGAAGCACCCCTCGGGCTTAATTGCTTGAATTAAGGAGGCTACAAGACCAAACTTATCCATAATTACTTTCTCTCTCTTTTTTTCACTTTTTTTTTTTTTGCTTTCACTTTTTTTTTTTACTTTACTTTCCCCTTCCTTTTGTTGTTATCCTAAACAAAACAAAAGAACTCAAATATTACAACGTTTCATTTTGCTACCCACAATCATGCATTAAGGTATCTATGTGTGCGTAGAAAGGTTTATGAGTACTTGCTTAACGAGTACATAAGCACACAGTTTATTAGATGATAAGGCTGTGAGAGTTCCTAAATTCGAATAATTCAAAATGAAATGAATAAGACCTCCTTGTTATAAAATTCAAAAATCAAAACTAAATAATATCAAGTTGGTTAAAATAAGTCTTCAAAAATGCAAGAGTAAAATGACAAATTGGTTAGAGTATGTTTCAAGAGTTCAAATTGGCCCTTCTTACTCTGCCATTCCTAACCCAGAATGCGTCTCAAGAGGATTTGAACTCCTTACACTACACTCTGAATCTAATTACTAACTCTTTTTTTTTAAGAAAAAGACAAGACACACTTATGTCTACTATCCTTCCCCCCCAACCAAATAAAATATTGTCCTCAATGTTTAAATGTAGAGAGATAAAGCATAGGAGACATTACCTGAAGCTTCTGCTATTCAAGAGAGATAACCTGAAAGACATATAAAATAAAATGCTAAAAAATAAAATAAAATAAAGGACAAGAAAAAATTACAAACGGAGATTCAGATCCAATTTGTACTTTTTGTTTTGCCCTCCTGACCAATTAATTTGACTACTAGTTGGGTCAGGTTCATACTTAACTACTTGTAATTAACTCACCAGCAGAAGTGGCAGAAATAAGGATTTGTCTCGCCGAATGAGGGATAAAATTTTATTCCACAACTGCATCAACAAAACTTATTAAAGGATCAAAGAAATTTTTGACATTCAACAAACCTATGAGTTTTTTATGGAGATTCAGTTGGGCCCAAGAGGTAATTTAAAAATTTTCTTTAAGAGTACCAAAGCCACCTGGTAAAATAATAAAGGCATCTGAATTGATGAGCATGTGTGCTATGCGTTCATGCATAGAGGAGACTTATAACTTCGTCCCAACCGTTTTTTCCACGATGCTTTCTATAGCCAAAGCTCTAGGAATAACTCCTAAAACTTAACTACCTCCTACATGTGCAGCTGTTGACACACAACCCATTAACCCGAGGCTACCTCCCCCATAAACCACATGAATCTTTCTTTCAGCCAGTAGCCTACCAAGATAATTTGCTACTTCTACAAACTCCTCACTTTTACCTTGTCGAGATCCACAGAATACACATATCCTTTGGATTCGACGTTTTGAAGTCCCCTCCATGTCTATGGAACTCTCTAACTATGTGTGAAGAAGAGAACAAGAGATGCGGTATTTATGGAGTGCAAAAAGGTATGCTAATGATGATATCTATCTAGGTAGCTCGGTTGTTCGTTGAAAAAGTTGGCAATAATGCATAAAAATTAAAAAAAAATGATGAAAAAAGACACCATAAGTCAAACAAAAGATACAAATTCAAAAATGACAGCTATGAGGCATTAAAATTCAAAAATGATGGCACGCATGCATATGTACAGGTAGTAGTGACGGTGGCTCACATCTTCCTCTAGTTTTACATCCAGAAACGACTTAAACACCTTCTATGAGTTGGTGATATACTTCCCATCCAGTTTTCTTATAAACTTACAAATAGGGTCGTTTTGAGTCAGATTTCTAAGACTATAGCGTTCCTGCTCATCTTGGAATTATGTCCATAATTGAAAATTTTTATGTTGCACAAGTCCACAAGAATGCTCTCAAGAGTCACTCAGATATCATCCAAGGACTCCCTACTCAGTCCATTCTTGATGAACTTAGTTTATCCTCTTAATTGTTAGACAAATATCTGAAGGACCGACAACGCTGGTCACAAGTCCATCTTGCACATTTATGATAAACTTGTAACCTTTTAGCTCTTCGCATTTTGGAGTAAGAACTTTTTCCCATACCTGGCATGTGGGAAACAAGATTATCTGAAAGTTCATAAGAAAATTGAACCTTAGCTTCAATTAACCATCTTACATCAGTAGGAATTATACATCAACATCCTTAGTCTTTCTCTGCGAGCTTTGTAAAATTTGAGCAAATCATTTTGAGGAAGAGAAGGAAAATGTTTGTGCAATTTTGAGAGAATGGTATCCATATGAAGAAAATGAGAGAGAAGAAAAGACGATGGATGCAAGGTGAGCAACAGTTTTTAGGGAACTGAAAAACCAACTTTAAAAGCCATAGAGTACCGTATCCGCCACTTGACCGGGAAAAATCAATCCTTAAGAAGGATCGATTAAAGCAATGGACTCTTCATTTTGGTCAAAATTTTCAAAGAATAGTTTTAATCGTTGTCCATTAACTTTAAACACATTACCATTCTTTGGGTTCTCAATTTCAACTGTTCCATGAGGGAAAAAATTTCTGACAATGAAAGGCCCAGTCTAACGAGACCGAAGTTTACCAGGAAACAAGTGCAATCTTGAATCATACAAAAGAACTTTTTGTGAAGGTTTAAAAGATTTTCTAACAATGAATTTGTCATGAAAAACCTTAATTTTTTCTTTGTAGATTTTAGAATTTTCATAAGCCTCATTACTAATTTCTTCAAGTTCACTTAGTTGAAGTTTACGTAACTTGCAAGCATCATTTAAGTTTGTGTTAAATGTTTTAATGGCCCAATAAGCTTTATGCTCAATTTTCACAGGCAAGTGACAAGGTTTTCCATAAACTAATCTATAAGGAGACTGACACATCCGAAAAAGGATTATCTCCCAAGTATAGGAGTGTCGAAGTAATAAACCCGGTAAGACCGGGGTCGATCCACGAGGAAGGAGATTTTAGCGCTACAAACTATAAGCAAGCAATTATGATGTGGATGATTCCAAGAGATGGCAAGATAATATCAACAAGTATGAGTAAAGAACAAGTTCTTAAACAATAAATAAGAATAATTAAAATACAAGAGAAATTAACACAATGATAATGAAAGCTAAGGTTAGGGGATCCGCCCTTGATATTTCAAATAAGGATAATTAACCCATTTTAGTTATATGAATTATATTTGTTTCATTACCAATATTTATACACTTCTTGTAAATGGGTTCAAGCATCCAATGTGCCAATCATCATATGTCTACAACAAATCAAGGTTCCTAACTAGATTCGTGTCGGTAAAGAAGAACCATACATCATCTAGAAAGGATCCAAGCATTGGATGTGCCAAGGATTGTCGACAATGGATCAAGACCTCCACTTTACGAGTGGTGTCAAGATTGATTAAGAAATAAAATATAAATCATATTGAATAAACATTATAAGATTAAGATTATTAAGCACATATTAAGGGTTAGAGAATCCTTATTCTCATATCAAGGGTTTCACCTTTCACCTTAGCAAAAGAGAAATTAGAAGAACATTATAATAGAAAGAAAATAAAATGTAAGAAAAAGGAAATTCATTAATAACATAAACACATAAAACACAATACAAGATCCTAGCCAAAGCCAAAATGTTCCAGCCAAGGCCAAGATGCCCTAATGGGTCAAAAGGCACCTCTATTTATAGATACATCCAGGGGCAAACTTGTCAAATTACAAGGGCATAATTGTCAAATATTAGTTGTAAATATCTTTGACAATTGGGATCATTAGGCACCGAATTTGACCATCAATTTTTACATCGAATGTTGTGAATTTTAATCACATGTCTTCATGAAAGTTGTAGATATTTCTCTCAGCTTTCTAGAACATATTGATTTATACAATTTGGATACATATTTTGAGAGATACAGTCCAAATACTGAGGCCTGGTCAGACTGGGCCGAGACTATAGATGGGTTCACTTCAAGCCCAATTTTGGTCCACTAAGAGCCCGAATTTGATGATGCTTGTGAAATGCAATCTTGTAGACAATTAAATCAGCTTTCCAATACATTAAGAATTGTATCATTATGATCTATAAATAGAGAGTTATGCCCATTTTACCGAACCTGTAACAAAACCAAAATTAAGAGAAATTAATTCCAAAGATGTAAATGCTACAAATATGCTTAAGTTGAGGAATTTAATGACAATATTAATGCAATATTATGAACTAAACTCTTATTAAACATGCATATTTAAGTGTTCATCACACCCCCCAACTAGCTTATTGCTAGTCCCTAGCAATTAAAGCGTTATTATTTAGAAGTGATTTATAGAATTTTACATCCAAGGTGGTCATTTATTGCACTCTCTTTGATTTTATCCAAATAAACAAACTCTCAACTGATTTTTTTTTTAAATGACTCATATACCCTTCAGTCAAGATATCCACAAACCTTCTTTTGTGCTCAGTTGACACATGACTATGGGGCTTATTATAAATAAGCCATATCGGTTCTAGTATTTGTTAAGGCTAACAACTTTAGGTAGGGGGTATTCATTCATTTTATACATTTTTTTCTTTTTTCTTTTTTTTCTCTTTTTTTTTTTTGAAAGAATGCATCTTTAACCTATGTAGCGAGCCTTAGGCTAATGACTCCCAGACCAGTTGGCCTTAGGGCATTAGGTGTTAAGACACCTCTACGAGCTTAACGACTCGGGTTGCCGATGCTTTATTTTTGCTTAGAATTTTGTGGATAGTGCAATGTTCAATCCCATTAAGCTTTCTCCTTAATCCATGTAGCGAGCTTTGGGCCAATAGCTCCCAAACCAGTTGGTCTTAGGGTATTAGTGTTGAGGCACCCCTCGGGCTTAATTGCTCGAATTAAGGAGGCTACGAGACCAAACTTATCCACAATTGCTTTCTCTTTCTTTCTTTTTTCACTTTTTTTTCACTTTTTTTTTAACACTTTCCCCTTCCTTTGTGTTGTTATCCTAAACAAAAGAAAAGAACTCAAATATTACAACATTTCATTTCGCCACCCACAATCATGCATCAAGGTATGTGTGTGTGTGTGAAGAAAGGTTCATGAATACTTGCTTAATGAGTACATAATGACACAATTTATTAAATGATAAAGTTGCGAGAGTTCATAGATTTGAATAATTCAAAGTGAAATGAATAAGACTTCCTTGTTATAAAATCAAAAATCAAGACTAAGTAATATCAAGTTAGCTAAAATGAGTTCACAAAATCAAAATAAAATGAAAAATTGGTTAGAATGGGTGTCAAGAGTTCAAACTGGTCCTCCCTACTCTGCCATTCCTGACCCAGAATGCGTCTCAAGAGGATTTGAACTCCTTACACCGCACTCTGAATCTAATTACTAACTCGTTTTTTTTTTTGTTGCAAGAAAAAAATAAAATTTCAAGACACACTTATGTCTACTATCCTTCCCCCCCAACCAAATGAAACATTGTCCTCAATGTTTAAATGGAGAGAGATAAAGTATAGGAGACATTACCTGAAGCTTCTGTTATTCAAGAGAGATGACCTGAAAGACTCATAAAATAACATGCTAAAAATAAAATAAAATAAAATAAAGGACAAGAAGAAAAAAAAATTACAAACGGAGATTCAAATTCAATTTGCACTTTTTGTTTTGCCCTCCTGCCCAATTAATTTGAGTACTAGCTGGGTCAGGTTCATACTCAACTTCTTGTAATTTGTCAAATAGCTCACCAGCAGAAGTAGCAGAAATAAGGATCTTTCTCGCTGAATGAGGGATAAAATTCTGTTCCACAGCTGCATCAACAAAACTTATCAAAGGATCAAAGAAATTTTTGACATTCAACAAACCTATGGGTTTTTGATGGAGATTCGGTTGGGCCTAAGAGGCAATTTGAAAAATTTCTTCAAGAGTGCCAAAGCCACCTGGTAAAGCAATAAAGGCATCTGAATTGATGAGCATATGTGCCATGCGTTCATGCATAGAGGAGACCTGTAACTTCGTCCTAACCATTTTTCCAACGATGCTTTCTATGGCCAAAGCTTTAGAATCAACTCCTAAAACTTTGAGTACCTACTAATGTGCTAGGCTGTTGACACACAACCCATTAACCCGAGTACCTCCCCAAATAAACCACATGAAATCTTTCTTTCAGCCAGTAGCCTACCTAGATAATTCACTACTCTACGAATCTCACTTTACCTGGTCGAGATCACCAGAATACACATTATCCTTTTTTGGGGGGGGGGGGGGGATTTTTTTTTTTGTTTCGGGGGGGGGACGGGGTTTTTTTGAAGTTCCCTCCATGTCTATGTAACTCTCTAACTATGTGTGACGAAGAGAACAAGACATGTGGTATTTATGGAGTGCAAAAAAGGTATGCTAATGATGATATCTATCTAGGTAGCTCGATTGTTTGTTGAAAAAGTTGACAATAATGCACAAAAATTCAAAAGATGATGAAATAAGACACCATAAGTCAAACAAAAGATACAAATTCAAAAATGACAGCAATGAGGTATTAAAATTCAAAAATGATGGCACGCATGCATATGTACAGGTAGTTGTGACTGTAGCTCACATCTTCCTCTGGTTTTACGTCTAGAAACGGCTTAAACACCTTCTATGAGTTGGGGATATGCTTCCCATCCAGTTTTCTTATAAACTGGCAAACAGGGTCGTTTTGAGTCAGATTCCCAAGACTATAGCGTTCCTGCTCATCTCGGAATTGTGTCCACAAATTAAAATTTTCACGCTGCACAAGTCCACAAGAATGCGTCTCAAGAGTCGTTCGGATATCATCCAAAGACTCCTTACTCAATCCATTCTTGATGAACTGTAGTTTATCCTCTCGATTGTTAGACAAATATCCCAAGGAGTGGCAACGCTGGTTATAAGTCCATCTTGCACATCTGGGAAAAACTTGTAACCTTTTCGCTCTTCGCTTTTTGGCATAAGAGCTTTTTCCCAAACCTGGCATATGGGAAACAAGATTATCTGAAAAATCACAAGAGAATCGAACCTTGGCTTCAATTAACCATCTTAAATCAGCAGGAATACCCTTACGCATCAACAACCTTAGTCTTTCTGCACGAGCTTTATAAATTTTAAGCAAATCATTTTGAGGAAGAGAGGGAAAATGTTTGTGCAATTTAGAGAGACTGGTATCCATGTGAAGAAAATGAGAGAGAAGAAAAGAAAATGGATGCAAGCAACAGTTTTTAGGGAACTGAAAAACCGACTTTAATAGTCACGGAGTACCGTATCCGCCACTTGACCGGGAAAATTCAATCCTTAAAAAGGATCGACTAAAGCAATGGACTCTTCATTCTGGTCAAAATTTTCAAAGAATGGTTTTAACCGTTGTCCATTAACTTTAAACACATTACCATTCTTTGGGTTCTCAATTTCAACTGCTCCATGAGGGAAAACATTTTTTACAATGAAAGGCCCAGTCCAACGGGACCGAAGTTTACCAGGAAACAAATGCAATCTTGAATCATACAAAAGAACTTTTTGTGAAGGTTCAAAAGATTTTCTAATAATGAATTTGTTATGAAAAACCTTCATTTTCTCTTTGTAGAATTTAGAATTTTCATAAGCCTCATTCCTGATTTCTTCAAGTTCACTCAGTTGGAGTTTTCGTAACTTGGAAGCATCATTCAAGTTTGTATTAAATGTTTTAATGGCCCAATAAGCTTTATGTTCAATTTCCACTGGCAAGTGACAAGGTTTTCCATAAACTAATCTATAAGGAGACATTCCCAATGATGTTTTGAAAGCAGTTCGGTAAGCCCAGAGTGCATCATTAAGTCTTAAAGACCAATCTTTACGATTTGGGTTAACCGTTTTTCTAAGATCTGTTTTATCTCCCTATTAGCTAATTCAACTTGTCCACTTGTTTGTGGGTGATAAGGTGTAGAAATTTTATGGGTTATTCAATATTTCTTCATTAAAGTTTCAAATGGTTTGTTACAAAAATGTGTACCCCCATCACTAATAATGGCTCGAAGAATTCCAAATCTACTTAAGATATTCTCCTTCAAGAATTTGACAACTGTTTTGTGATCATTGTTTCGACATGGAATTGCCTCGACCCATTTTGAAACATAGTCTACTGCAACAAGGATGTACACAAAACAAATGACGGTGGAAAGGGTCCCATAAAATCAATACCCCAACAGTCAAAGATTTCAACGACAAGAATGGGATTCAACGGAATCATGTTTCTTTTTGAAATAGATCCCAATTTTTGACAATTTTCACACGTTTTGCAAAATGCATGTGCATCTTTAAATAAGGTGGGCTAATAAAATCCACATTGTAAGATCTTAGCAGCTGTTTTTCTAGATGAAAAATGTCCTCCACATGCTTCAGAATGACAAAAGTTAATGACACTACTTACCTCATTGTCGAGTATGCATCTTCTCATTATTTGGTCTGGACAATATTTGAACAGATATGGGTCATCCCAGTAAAAATTTTTCACCTCGGTTAAAAATTTTATTTTGTCTTGAGCATTCCAATGAGGTAGCATTTTCCCTGTCGCAAGAAAATTTACAATGTTAGCAAACCAAGGTACAGTAGCGACGGAAAATAAAAATTCATCGGGAAAAGAATCATTGATAGGTGAAGTTTCAATTAATGTCTCTGTCGTTAGTCTTGAAAGATGATCAGCAACGACATTTTCGGCTCCTTTCTTATCCTTTATTGTGATGTTGAATTATTGGAGCAATAAGATCCACCGTATCAATCTAGGTTTTGCATCCTGTTTAGTCATTAAATATCTCACAGCTGCATGGTCAATGTAAACAATTGTTGGAGAGCCAATTAAATAAGATCGAAATTTGTCCAATGCAAATACTACTGCAAGTAGTTCTTTTTCAGTTGTTGTGTAATTAATTTGTGCATCATTTAAAGTCCTACTTGCATAGTATATCACATAAGGCTTACCTTCTTTTCTTTGTCCTAATACAGCACCAACTGCATAGTCGCTTGCATCACACATCAATTCAAAAGGCAAGGACCAATCAGGAGATTGCATAATTGGAGCAGTTGTTAAAAGTCCAATTAATGCATCAAAGGCATTTTGACATTCTTGATTCCATTCAAAGGAAGTATCTTTTATTAAGAGGTTACAAAGAGGTTTAGATATAGCACTGAAATTTCTTATGAACCTTCTATAAAATCCAGCATGCCCTAAGAATGAACGAACCTCTTTAACTGTTTTTGGTGGAGACAAATGGGAAAATAATTCCACTTTTGCTTTATCCACTTCAATTCCTTTAGAAGACACCACATGACCTAAAACAATTCCTGAAGTGACCATATAATGACATTTTTCCAAATTCAAAATAAGACCTTTTTCTACACACCTTTTTAGGACTTTTTCTAAATTTTCAAGACAATTATCAAAAGAGTTTCCAAAGACAGTTAAATCATCCATGAAAAATTCTAAACAATGCTCAACCATGTCACTGAAAATGCTTAACATGCATCTTTGAAAAGTGGCTGGGGCATTACAAAGTCCAAAAGGCATTCTCCTAATGCAAAAGTGACAAAGGGGCACGTGAATGTGGTCTTTTCTTGGTCTTCAAGTGCAATGGGGATTTGATAGTAGCCTGAGTATCCATCAAGAAAGCAGTAGTAGGGTTTCCTGCTACTCTTTCAAGAATTTGGTCAAGAAAGGGTAAGGGAAAATGGTCTTTTCTAGTGACAGCATTTAATTTTCTATAATCAATGCACATCCTCCAACTAGATGAGACACGAGTTGGCAATAATTCACCCTTTTCATTTTTAACTACCGTAATGCCAGATTTCTTAGGTACTACTTATGTAGGGCTTACCCACTTACTATCAGAAATAGGATAGATAATTCCCACATCAAGTAGTTTGAGGACTTCAGCCCTAATGACCTCCTTCATGTGTGGATTTTAATTCTTTGAGTTGTGAGATGTTTTGGCAATTTCCTCTAAATGTATTCTATGTGTGCAAATTAAAGGGTTAATGCCTTTTATATCTTTTAAAGTCCACCCAATTGCATTTTTATGCCTTTTAAGCACTTCTATCAACTTACCTTGTTGCTCGCATGTGAGGGATGAAGAAATTACCACCGGCTATGTCTGAGTACTCACCCAAGATATGAATATTTCAGCCTTCAGGTAAAGTCTTCATCTAGCTTGGGATCTCATCTTCCTTGCGCATTCATTTGCCCAAATGCTTCAAACCGTGATAGTGAACTTTTCAATCACCTGTGCACAATCCAATAAAGAGCATATATCAGAAAATCAGCTATAGTCCATGCGGATTCTAATGAATTCATAGAGAAGTTTCCAAAGGGTCAGAAGAACTCTTATTGGAGGATATCCACAATAGATTCAATTACAGTGGATTAATAACTCATCCTTCTTCTTCATTTGGTTGTTTGCACATATTAAAAACATTAAGTTCTAATGTAATGTTCCCAAATGATAGCTTCATGACTCCATTCCTGCAATTAATCAAAGCATTAGAAGTAGCTAGAAATGGACGCCCTAAAATAACAGGAATTGAATTGCTTACTTCCACTGGTTGTGTATCCAAGACGATAAAATCCACTGGGTAAATGAATTTATCGACTTGAACTAACACATCTTCTACTATTCCTCTTGGTACTTTAATTGATCTATCAGCAAGCAAAAGAGTCACAGAAGTTGGTTTTAACTCACCTCGATTGAGTTTTTGAAAAACCGAGTATGGAAGCAAATTCACACTAGCACCAAGATCAAATAAAGCTTGTTCAATTTTATGGTCTCCAATAACACATGAAATTGTAGGACAACCTGGATCCTTATATTTCACTGTATTATTATTTTGAAGATAGCACTTACTTGCTCGGCTAGAAAGGCCTTCTTTTTCACATTTAGTTTTCTTTTCCCAGTGCACACGTCTTTCAAAAACTTTGCATAAGAAGGTACCTGTTTGATCACATCAAGCAAGGGAATGTTGACCTTTACCTGTTTGAAAATTTCAAGGATTTCAGAATTGTGAGTTGGCTTCTTTTGTGTAGCTAATGCTTGAGGAAATGGAGGCACAGATGAGGATTTGGTTTCCTCTTCGTTAGGTGTTGGTTTGGCAACCTCTTCCTGCCCTTTAGAGATCGATTCTTCTTCTTTCTCACAAGGGTCAAGAATGTGTTTTTCAACGACCTTACCATTGCAAAGGGTCATGACCGACTTGGCTTGGTCAAAATAATGGTTACTTGAACTCCCTGCATTTGCGTTAGATTGATCTTTGGGGTTTTGCAATGTTTGAGAAGGAAATTTTCCCTTCTCTTGGATGCTAAATGTAGATGCAAATTTTGCAAGAGTTTCTGACAAATTTGCTAATGTTTGAGCAGTTTGACTATTGAAAGTTTCTTGCTTTGTAATGAATGAATGCAATGTTTCTTCAAAGTCATTCCTAGGAGGAGAAGCATATGCATGATCATGAGAATTTTGAAAATTTTGTCGTGTTTGAAAAGGGACTTGTGAAGATTGTGCATGATTGTCATTTTTCCAGCTAAAATTTGGATGATTTCTCCAACCAGGATTGTAGGTTTGTGAATATGGATTGTGAGTTGGCCTTTTGAAAGTGTTCAAGGCATTGGCTTCTTCATGGAGACATTCCCTAAAGGCAGGCAAAGTTGGGCAATCATCAGTAGACTGGTCATTGTCATCACAGATGTTACAGACATTTTCTTGAATAGATTTCAATTGACCACTCTTTTTCATCTCTAAAGCCTCGACTTTTCTAGCTAGGGATGCAAATTTGGCTTGAAGGTCATGGTCTTCCCTAAGGTGTACAATAGCCTCTATTGGATGTCGAGGTTTGGGCCTTGCTTGGTACCTCATAGGTGCCAGCAGTGTCCCAATGTTGTGCCTTTTCTGCCAAGGAATCTAGGAAGTCAAGTGCTTCCTCAGGGTCTTTTTCTTTAAATTCCCCATTACACATTAATTCCACTAGTTGCCTATCTTGAGGTGTTAACCCTTCATAGAAATGTGCAACTATTCTCCAAGTTTCAAACCCATGGTGAGGACAGGTATTAAGTAGTTCCTTATACCTATCCCAACATTGGTAAATGGTTTCTCCTTGTCTTTGAGAGAAATCAGAAATTTGTCTTTTAAGGGAATTTGTTCTATGGGTGGGAAAAAAATTTTTCAAAAATTGTTGTTTCATCTCATCCCATGAACTAATGGAACTCGACCTCAAATTTTGTAGCCATGTTCTAGCTTTATCTTTTAAAGAAAAAGGAAAAAGCGTTAATCTAATGGTGTTTATGCTACAATTTGGGTCAGTGTAGGAGCTAAAATAACAAAATACTCTTCAAAGAGTTTTCAAAGTGCGAATGTGGGTTTCCTCTCATGTCAAGGCCCACGAAAAAGGTGGGTAATAGAGGTCGAACAAAGACGTTGGTTTTGAAATTGAAATGGATTGAATCTGGGTGGTGGATAATCGACCAAGATGGTGCATGCTAGTCCTTACCGGATTCATGTAGTCTCTGAGGGTTCTTCGTTGGTTTTGATCATTTTGTTGCGAACGGTTGTCCCCTTCATCCGTGAATATTTTCTCATGATTGTTGGCCATGTTTTCTAAGGAAGATGATGTTTTTCTAACAAGTCTACCACTAGATGTTCGTGACCAAATTTTCATGCATGAAAGGGAGAAGAAAAGAGAGCAAAAGATGAACACACAAAAATAAAAAATTTAGATCTAAGATGAGAAAAGAGAACACTTACAATTTTGCACGCCAATTTTTTACCTTCCCCGGCAACGGCGCCAAAAACTTGACACATCCGAAAAAGGATTGTCTCCCAAGTATAGGAGTGTCGAAGTAATAAAACCCGGTGAGACCGGGGTCGATCCACGAGGAGGGGAATTTAAGCGTTACAAATTATAAGCTAAACAAATGTGATATGGATGATTCAAAGAGGTGACATGATAATATCAACAAGTATGTAAGATGGTAGGTGGTATTACCGACCATTCAAATATAAAACAAAAGACAAAAGGAGGTAAAACCATCCATGGAAATAGGTGGTATAACCAACAATAGTAAATTAAAGAATAATTTCATAAGGTGGTAGAACCTACCTACTGGGGTAATAATAAAATCAATTTAATCTTTCAGATAAATCGGATAGATACTTAAATACAAGTAGTGAGTACTCTTGTAAACCTGCGACATACTTACTTTTACTCAAGCTAAGGTTAAGGTGGATCCGCCCTTGATCTTTCGAATAGGATAAGTAGCCCTTTTAGTTATATGAATTATATTTGTTCATTGCCAACATTTATACCACTTCTTGTAAGGGTTTCATAAGCATCCAATGTGCCAATCTCATATGTCTAAGCATAAGAACTCAAAGTGTGCCTAACTAATTACGGTGTTCTGTATAAATGTTCTGAGACTGCCTACATCATCTAGAAAGTATCCAAGCATTTGATGTGCCAAGGATTGTCGACAATGGATCAAGACCTCCAACTTTACGAGTGGTGTCAAGATTGATTAAGAAATTAAATATAAATCATATTGAATAAACATTATAAGATTAAGATTATTAAGCACATATTAAGGGTTAGAGACTCCTTATTCTCATATCAAGGGTTTCACCCTTTCACCTTAGCAAAAGAGAAATTAGAAGAACATTATAATAGAAAGAAAATAAAATGCAAGAAAAAGGAAATTCATTAATAACATAAACACACAAAACACAATACAAGATCCTAGCCAAAGCCAATATGTTCCAGCCCAGGCCAAGATGCCCTAATGGGTCACAAGGCACCTCTATTTATAGATACATCCAGGGGCAAAC
>SNVD02013143.1:0-75257 GCA_013180625.2 Boswellia sacra
CTTGGAGTTCTTGAAGGAGAAGGAAGCTTGGAAAGAGGAAGAACTACAATCCAAAGAGAATTACATCAAATTTGCTAAGTTTTTCCCTTCCCTTTCATTTTCTGGAATGTCTCCATGTTGTATTTGTATTTACCACGTTCTTAAACATGTGTAACTGAATCTGAATTGGTTGAGGGTGATTTCAAAGCCCCTGATATGGTTTTTGTAAATTGATTGTGCAAGAAGTTGTTATCCATTCTCTAATTGAATTTGCTTGTATTTTCCTATATCTAATGCTTATGATTGCTTACTGGATTGTATTTCGAATGGCCAACTGAATATAATCTAGTTGTTGTCTATTGCTAGACTAGAAATCTTGATCCGTAATTGTCTTGAATTTCTAATCCTTAGTAGTAAAATTGTGATCAGAGATTGCATTTGGAGAATACAACCTAAGTTAAATAATCCGAGCTTGTGTGTTTATTGCTTAGATCAACCTATCTTTCTTATCGTAATGCATCCATTGAATTAAAATTTAGAGAGCTTGTTCTAGGTTGTTTAATGGATAGAGATTAAATAAAGAGCCTGTTTTGTTTAACAACAAAGTAAGGAAAGTTTGGGATAACAGAGCTTGTTGTTATCTACGGTTGATAATTTCAATGGTGCAATTGGATGACAATTCTATGATTAATGTTTCGCAATCCATATCTGTGGTAGACAGAATAATCCCTTAACCAGATTTCTTTTTTTTTTTTTTTTTTTTTATTTTTTTTTCAATTTGTGTCTCTCAACGTGATTTAACTATTGCTTGTATTATTCTTCATTTGCTTTCGTATTGAGTTTAGTTAATCAATCAACAAAACCCCCCATTTATTCTGTTTTCGCTTTTGAATAACAAATTTAATTAGAATTAATCCTCGTGGGAACGATATCTTACTTATCACTTTATTACTTGTGCGACTAGTATACTTGCTAGTTTCGAACGCATCACTCGAGGAGATTCCTTTCATAGGCCATCAAATTGATCAGGTTTTATCTCTCTTTGCCATCTGTCTCATTTGTTTTTATATTTTTTACTTGTTTTTTGACTTTTGTTTGCTATTGTGTTGTTATCTCTTTTATGTGTCTTTAGTTTCGTTTCTACTCTTTTCTTTTCCTTTTCTTTTGTTTCTCTCATTTGATTACTCTGTGCTTGGATATCATTTATGCCAGCAACTTGTGGAAACATCCAAACGGAAGTTGAAGTCATTCGCCAAAGGTTTGAAACGTGCATATCTTGGAGAAAAACAAACTCGATCGCATTATCGGTAATATCTCTTCGTTTCTCCTCTTCAATGGATGCCGATATCTTTCTGTCGAACCTTCGTAAATATTTTCCTTCACTTCCTCAAAATGCTGTGTTTAAAAGTTATAAAGTACGGATGACTAGACTTTGGGCGTTGATGCTTCTAAATGTGCCTGCTGATATCCGATGGCTTATCGAAGCCAAGGTGAGATTGTCCGGTGAGCCGGACATTAATATCGCTAAATACATGCCTGGTCTAGGAAAGAGCTACTACGCCAAGAGGCGAAGAGCGAAAAGGTTACAAGTATGTTATAAATGTGCTAGATGAAATTGTAACCAGACTTGTCGTTCATTAGGTTTTGCGTCCAGGAATAGAGAAGATAAACTTTCATTTATTAAGAATGGTTTGAGTAATGAGTCACTGTATAATGTTTTGTTAACTCTCGAGTCACATTCTTGTGGACTTGTTCAGCGTGAATTGCTTAATCTAGGGACACAATTTCGTGTTGAATTGCAGTGTTATAGTCTAGGGAATCTGACTAAAAACGACCCTGTTTGCCAGTTTATAAGAAACTGGATGGAAAGCAAATCCCCGACTCATAGAAGGCGTTTCAGCCGTTACTGGACGTAAAACCAGAGGAAGATGTGAGCCACAATCACAACTACTTGTATATTTGAATGTGTGTTTTTGTTGTCGAATTTTTTTCTTGTTTCGTTTGATCTGATTATCAATGTTGTTTTTGTGGTGTTGTTGTTTGTTGATTTTGTTTGTTTTAATTTCAAGTTTTCTTTTTGACAAACCATATGACTACCCTATGGCATAAGTACACGTGGGAGACAAGTGTGGAGGTTTTGTCAAGCCCCGCCGAAAGTATATCTCTACTTTTCATGCTTCACGTGGGAGACAAGTGTGGCGGTTTTGTCAAACCCCACCGAAAGTGTATTTCCATTTCTCATACTTCACGTAGGAGACAAGTGTGTAGGTTTTGTCAAACCCCGCCAAAAGCATATCTCATTTTTTCAAATCTTGGGGCAATAAATCTGCATCGAATAACCTCCACCGAAATTATGTCCCCGTGTGTCAAATTTGAGACTTTTACGTGTGTATATATCCATTCTGTATATTTTCAAAGGTCATTCTATAACCTGTCTTGCACTTGAAAAGCATATTACCTAACTTGCATCATTGTCTTACACAAAGTTAGAGCACTTTTAGAAATGGAGAAAACACCAATTCGGCGATTCCAAAATATATGCGTATTTTGTGGAGCGCAATTTGGTAAAGATGGAGAGTTTACAACAGCAGCTCTTGATCTTGGTAGGACATTAGCTGCGAGGGGTATTCATTTGATTTAAGGATGGGGTAGTCTTGGGTTAATGGGGTGTGTGTCGACAGCTGCATCCTTAGGAGGAAGCAAAGTTCTCGGCATTATCCCTAAACCATTAGCTGTACGAGATTTCGTAGGCAACACCATGGGGGAAGAGTTACAGGTTTCTAGTATGCATGAGCGTATTGCACATATGGTTATTAAATCCGATGCATTTATAGCTTTACCCGGTGGTTATGGCACATTAGAGGAGATATTTCAAATCACCTCTTGGGCACAGCTAAACATCCATAAAAAACCCATTGGTTTGTTTAATGTCAATAACTTTTTTGATGGTTTGTTGTCTTTTCTTGATCAAGCTGTAGAAAAAAATTTTATCTCACCATCAGCGAGGCAAATCCTTGTTACAGCTTCAACGGCAGGGGAGTTAATTGACAAACTAAAAGAATTCGTCTATTCGCCTGATCCAACAACAGCTCGGATTGATTGGTTTGGAGAAGGCAATAAGAGGAGTAAACTAGATTTAACACTCCATCTGTAATCTCTATTTGCTGGTTTGCTTCGTTTTTGTTTGCTTTCTTTTTTGTGTGTTTATTTGAGAATTTTCATGTCGTTTCTTTTGAGCTTTTTCAGGTTATTTCTTTCGTCCCAGGTAATATTTTCTAATCTCGGTTTTTAGAGTGGTGGCTTTAAAAGTTCAAGTTCTCTTGAAACGCATTCTGGATCTCTTCAATCCATAATGGCTGAATAAGGAGGCTAACTTCTAAACTTTTTAGACCCATTCTAACTGACTTGTTTTTGCTGGCTGGCTTGTTGGACTTTGTTATTTTATGAGTAAGTTTAGTTTTATGTAATATAGAAGTTGTTATGTGTTTTTTGTCTTTATCAGTTTCGATTAAAAAAAATTGTGGAAAAAAGTTGAGAATGGCAGAATATGGGGTTTTCTTTAACCCTTGAAACGCATTCTCTCGACATAAATCTTTAGTTTGTTTATTTCATGTTGTTTGAAGTGTCTTGTATCTTGTTTTGTTCTTTCATAATAAAGGTATATAGGCTGGAAACCCTAAGTCTGCGGGCTACTGGTCCTAAGGATTGTTGAAATATACAATCTTGACTCAGGTGTAACAACGCCACGTACCTCTTTTCTTGCATTTTGTGGGTCAATGATAAGATCATGATTGAATTAATAATAACTCTTGGAAAATGATAAATGATGCATGGATCTGTGTGCTTGAAATGTTTATTGGATTTCGCTTAGCTTTTGATTCCTTGCGCAACATTGAGCACTGAGCTATTATCACTGAGTTATTTGTTCACTTATAGAAAGTTTATGTAATTTAAGTGTTTCTCCAGATCTCAATGAATTCTAGAACTTGTTTGATGGTCACTCGAGGCGAAATCCTAGACTGTGCAACATTGTGGAAAAGATTTAGGCCATCTTTGGACCGTTTGAGCCTTAATAGCCAACCTTGACTGAAATTGATCCCTAGTTACCCCTTTGAGCCCTTGTAAGCCTTTTTCTTTGTTAACTCACTAAAGATTTCCTAACCTCAAATGAATTTGTTCCAAACAGTTTATCCCTTACCTTTGAGCATGTAGATCATTCACAATTAAATTTTGAGCTATGTTCTGGTTTTGGGAAGTTAGAGGAGGTTGGGATGTGTCATGACAATGCAAGTGAGTTCTATTGTGTTTGAAAAAAAAAAAGAAAAAAAGAAAAAAAAGCCAATCTGTACTTATCATCCACGTACTTACACATTGAGGACAATGTGTTGTTTAAGTGTGGGGGAGGGGAAGTGTGATAAAAAAAAAAGAAAAAAAGAAAAAAAAAGATTGAGTGTTCTAAATAAGTTTGGGGATGTAACCTGGTGAATTGAAATGAAGTTGTGTTATAGGGTTGAGCTCTACATATTCTTGAATGATTTATGTGTTTGTGGGTGATTTGAGCCAAATTATTATCCTTTATCATACCTTCACCCAAGCCAAACGTTACAAGCTTAATAAAGTCCTACTTGATCCTTGGTGTTGTGCATGTCTACATTAGTGGAGAGTGACTTAAAAAGCAGGCCTATGGAGTTCATTTATACACACATCTTCAATATTAAATATGATTCATTTTTATGCATAAACTCATCCGGGTTACAAGTGATTAGGTGAGAATGGCTCTACACACACACACTTGAGGAATTGAAGTGAAGCGAAACTAATCTTTGAGATGAAATTCTTGATCAAGTACATTATTTTGAAGTTTTCCTTGGGTTATAATTAAGTACAATCTTTGAGGCCTATTTGCAAGATAAAGCATTTGTGTGTTTTAATTTTTTTGTTGATTCTGTTTCGGTTTAGTTTTATTTCATATTGTCGTAGTTGCTCGAGGACTAGCAAAGTCTAAGTGTGGGGGAATTTGATAAGTGTCTATTTATATATCATTTTCATATCAATTCGTCCATGTTTCTTTGCTATATTCCTTGGTATTTTTATGTTTTTGTGTGGTTTTGATGTTTGTAGGAGTTTTTGGAGCAACTTGCACAAAAATGGAGTAAAACCCTTCATTTTCACCTCTGCTAGTCAACCATCTTCTCGGATTTAATTGTATTGATATACAATGAACCCGATGACATATCATATACCGTTGAAAAGCTCTCGAAGTCTACTTTTTGGAGAAATTTACGGTTTATGAATCCATTCAGTGTACCGAAAGTTGTAATCAAAACAGTGTGAGAAGTGTAGAAATGTAATTCCACACATCACTGTAGCATGTATAATACGGGACACTGTAGCAGGTTACTGTAGCAGAGTATTTAAACACATTTTAGGGTTTTATTTTCATAACTTGAAGAGGGGAGAACGTGGTGGAGGCTGCAGCTCTGGAATTCTTTCATCTCTTGGAGTTCTTGAAGGAGAAAGGAAGCTTGGAAAGAGGAAGAACTACAATCCAAAGAGAATTACATCAAATTTGCTAAGTTTTTCCCTTCCCTTTCATTTTCTGGAATGTCTCCATGTTGTATTGTATTTACCACGTTCTTAAACATGTGTAACTGAATCTGAATTGGTTGAGGGTGATTTCAAAGCCCTGATATGGTTTTTGTAAGTTGATTGTGCAAGAAGTTGTTATCCAATTCTCTAATTGAAGTTGCTTGTATTTTCCCTATATCTAATGCTTATGATTGCTTGCTGGATTGTATTTCGAATGGCCAACTGAATATAATCTGGTTGTTGTCTATTGCTAGACTAGAAATCTTGATCCGTAATTGTCTTGAATTTCTAATCCTTAGTAGCAAAATTGTGATCAGAGATTGCAATTGGTGAATACAACCTAAGTTAAATAATCCGAGCTTGTGTGTTTATTGCTTAGATCAACCTATCTTTCTTATCATAATGCATCCATTGAATTAAATTTAGAGAGCTTGTTCTAGGTTGTTTAATGGATAGAGATTAAATAAAGAGCCTGTTTTATTTAACAACAAAGTAAGGAAAGATTGGGATAACAGAGCTTGTTGTTATCTACGGTTGATAATTTCAATGGTGTAATTGGATGACAATTCTACAATTAATTCATAAATCCATATCTTGTGGTAGAGAAGGATCCCTTAACCAGGTTGCTCTCATTGATTTTTCAATCTGTTTAAATTTGCATTGTATTATTCTTTACTTGCATTAATATTTCATCTAGTTAATCAATCAACAAAACCCCCCTCATTTAGTTTATTGTTGCTTTTGAATAACAAATTCAATTAGAATCAATCCTCGTGGGAACGATATCTTACTCATCACTTTATTACTTGTGCGACTAGTATACTTGTTAGTTTCGAACGCATCATTATTGACGCCAAAAATAATTACACAAGAGTTGAGCGAAATCCTTTAATATAATAATATTATACTTATAAACTTTATAAACAAAATATTACGACATTACTCATTTATTAATATATTATCACCTTTATTAAATAAATTAATCTTATAAATTTACTTTTTTAATCACAATATAAGATGGGTGATCTAGGCCCCCACTGAAAATTTAAAATTCTATTAAACCCTCTTAACTTTCAATACTTACAAATATACCCTTATATGAAAATTACTTGATTTTTAATAAATATATATTCATATAAAAATTACCTAATTTTAACAAATATACCTCCCTCTCTTGGGTTCACCTTAATTTTATGTGTTTCTTTTTTGTTAAGCCCTCTTGGAGTTACATGGTTAGATGAGTTTGCCTTCATTTTTTATTCATTGCATGATTGAAATATCATGATATATAGACTCATACAATTTATTTGGAAGGCATTTAGAATATATATAATCATAATATATTTGAAAGATTATTTGCAATATATAGACTACATCAATCTAAATTTTTATAAATATTCTTTGAACTCAATTCATTATCAATATATTAATTTACATACAGTCTTAAATTTAGATAATAAAATAGTCGAAAAAATAAATTATTTAGTTATAAAATATCAAAATCCAAATATTACATACGGTTAGCTCTCATAAAAAGTATTAAAACAATATTATTAAAAACATATTAGTTTAATTATAATCAAAAGACTTTAAAACTTATATATATATATATATATATATATATATATATATTCAAAAATTAAAAATTATCTAATTTTTAATTTATCCTTAAATTATTTAAATATATTTAAATATTAATTATTATATTTAGTTACATATATATTTAATTCTAAAGTATATGGTGCCCCCTCTAAAGAAAATTTTCGGGTCCATTGTTGCGTTATAATACATTACTTTATATACAAAGTTCTTAAGTTCAATTTATTAAAATATATAATATTGACTAATATCATTAACTTTCTTTATAACTTTTAGTTATTAAATATATAAACATATTTGTATAAGAGGTTGTCATAGAATTTTGTACATTGATTTTGTCCATTAAAAAGGATGATAATGAAACTTTAAACATATTTAGTAAAAAGTGAAAAAAAAATGCTAGCAATGAGATTTTGAGATTTTCAATCAAAGAATCTACTTAACAAAATAAATTTTTTTAATGGTTCTCAAGGTTTTTCTCCTATTCATTTGTTTTTTTTTCATTTTTTTCATCTATAATTTTCACCTTTATATAAACGTTCTTATTAAAAAAATAATAAATAAAACAATGGAGAAATAAATAACAGGGATATTAATAATTTACCCTCCGAGGTTAAGCGAAAATACAAATTCTCCCTTGCAAGATTTAAAATTACAAATTGTCCTCTGATTTTTGAATTCTGACGTTAAATTAAATGAAAAAGGAGGAGAAAGAAAAAACTCTTCACAATTTTACCGAAATAACCTCATATTCGGTTATTTGATATTAACAATTTACCTCCTGAGATTAAGCAAAAATATAATTCTCCTTATACATTTTGAAATTGTAAATTATCCCCTTATTTTTGAATTTCAATATTAAATTAAGTGACAAAAGATAAGAGAAATGATAATATATGCTAGTTGACCAAAATGCCCTTATATAAATACAAACACTTTCACTCACTTTTCTAAAATCATCTAAACACCCTTACCTTTTTTTCTTCCTCTATTTCCTTCTCTGTCTCCCCTGTACCAGCAATCTCCACCACCTCTCACTAGTGTTTCACCAGATCTTTCCCCCACACCGCCATCGTATAGGGATGACAATTCGAATCATGACACCCGAACATGATACAAATACTACAAGAACACGACACACAATTAATAAATGGGTCCAATTCATATTGAGGGTGTTCAACATGCCAACTAGTTTAATGACACAAATAATTAAATATATCTTGTCAATCATTAACACGCCAACTCATTTAATGATATAATTTTTACCTTCTTACAATATATATATTATAAAACTGAAAATTTTATATTATAAAGTAAATTAATTTACATAATAGTAAATTGTAATGATTTTAATAATTTTTTATACTAACAATTATTTATATTCTAAAAATAATTTTAATTGATATAAATATATAGAATATGATATACTATGCATAATTAGATTAAACAGTTAAGTAAATTATGTTAATTAAATATTATACGATTACAACACGTGAGTGATACATTTAATAATCGTGTTGAATCTGCTTTTCATGTCTTATCATGAACAATTAAATGGGTCGACACACATGTTGTTTCTTTCTCTTTATTGACGAAATTGTCTCCGTCACTAATTCCTCCTCTCTCTCCTCTACTAGAACTCGCCACAGCCCAATTTGGGTTTCTTAATGAAAGCTCGGATTAAAGGATTGGTTCAATTTGGTTCAAATTTATTTTTTATTATTTATTCAATAAAGTTTTAAATATTTTTAATTATTATTTTTTTAATTATTATTATTGTTTTCATCCTAATTTTTTAATTATTTTATTTTCGAGAGAGAAGAATTTATATTTTTGTTTAACTTTAGGAGGTAAATTATTAAATATCTCTTAATTTGATTATAAGAGTTTTATTTTTAATAATATCTTTACTTTGTTTAACTTAACATTAGAATTTAAAAAATAAAAATAATTATAATTTTAAATCTTACAAGAAAAAATTTATATTTTTACTTCACTTACGGAGATAAATTATTAATATCTCTCGATAACATTATCTCGCTATATTATGAGATAAGTGGCAGTTTTGCAATTAGAAGTATTTTTTTAATCATAATGTAAGACAAACCAGAAAGGACCTGCTCTCTAGGCTGCTACGTGAAGTAAAAAATTCCCTTAAGTCTTTCTCGTCAACAGAGGAATGTTTTCGGGATTGTCGTAAATTCTACAATAATAATTATTAATTCATTAAAAAAATAAAAAAAAGGAGAGGAAGAGATGGAGAGATAGAGATAACACAGGAGGAGAAACTGAATCTCTCTCAGTGCTTGTACTGTTTATGAATAAAAAAGGTGTCTAAAAAAAATTCCAAATCTGTAACTAGGCAATTAAAAAAGCCAAAAAAAGAAAAAAATTGCAACTCATGAAAAAATGATCCAAAACAGTTCTTGCTAGCAGGCTGCAAGTTTATACTGCCCATTACTTCACAGCCTGTGAAATCAAGACTCTGTTAAGAAGCCGACAATTAAAGATAATTCCAAGCACCCCATGTGGGATTTCTTCCTTCTCTTTTTTTCTCCCATCAAATCTTGTGTCACTTTGTTCTTCTTCTTCCTCTTATTTTCTCTGCTGCTCAATTCTCCTTCAGAAACTAAGAAATCAGAGCTTCCCCTAGTTTTTTAATTTTCTGTTCTTCATCATGTGGGAATCTGAGTCCGAGTCTCTTGGAGGTAGAGATTATGGCAATGGAGTGCTTAGCTCAACTAAACATTGTGTCAAAACTGATGGATTTGAGCAAAAGGGCCAATCCTGGTATGTTTCTTAAAGTTCGTTTTCTTATATAAACATTTTTGTTTCAAAAAACCTTTGGCTTAGCCCATAAAATTTTTGTTTAATTATAGGTATGTTGCTACGGATATTCCAAGCGACCTTCTTGTTCAAATTGGAGATTGTAGTTTCCACTTACACAAGGTAGATATTTTACTTCTTTAAGCTTGCAAAATTCAGAAATTTGGTTCGCTGCAGAAAAACAAGTAATCTTAAATATCCTTTGACTTATTTTTGTTTCTATTTTGTGTGTGTTGGTGTGTTTGTGAAAGTATCCTTTGCTTTCTAGAAGTGGAAAAATGAATAGACTGATTTATGAATCGCGTGACCCGGACCTCAACAAGATAGCTTTGGATGATCTTCCCGGAGGACCGGAGGCGTTTGAGCTAGCTGCCAAATTCTGCTATGGAATTGCTGTTGATCTAACGGCGGCTAACATATCTGGCCTGAGATGTGCTGCAGAGTATCTAGAAATGACAGAGGACTTGGAAGAAGGAAATCTTATATTCAAAACTGAGGCTTTTCTCAGTTATGTAGTGTTGTCTTCATGGAGAGACTCTATAATAGTGTTGAAAAGTTGCGAGAAGCTCTCACCATGGGCTGAGAATCTCCAAATTGTGCGCAGATGCAGTGAGTCTATAGCTTGGAAAGCTTGTGCCAATCCGAAAGGAATTAGATGGGCATATACTGGAAAACCGCCTAAAGTTTCGAGCCCAAAATGGAATGATATGAAGGATTCAAGTCCAAGCAGGAACCATCAGGTCCCCCCGGATTGGTGGTTTGAAGATGTTTCAATTCTTAGAATTGATCACTTTGTTAGAGTCATTACAGCAATCAAAGTAAAGGGTATGAGATTTGAATTGATTGGAGCTGCAATTATGCATTATGCAGCAAAATGGCTTACGGGATTGATAAGGGAGAGTTCGGGGCCTGGAGATGAAATCAGCAGCTGCAGTGCTAGTAATAGTAACAGTAGTGGTAGTAGCAGCTGGAAAGGTGGACTTCATATGATTGTGGCAGGGACTAAAGACGATCCTCCAACCGTTCAGGCCAAAGATCAACGGATGATCATTGAGAGTCTCATCAGCATAGTCCCACCACAGAAAGATAGTGTGTCATGTAGCTTCCTTCTCAGGTTGTTGAGAATGGCAAACATGTTAAAAGTAGCACCTGCCTTGGTGAATGAACTGGAGAAGCGTGTGGGGATGCAGTTTGAGCAGGCTACATTGGCAGATCTTCTCATTCCATCTTACAATAAAGGTGAAACTTTATATGATGTTGATCTTGTTCAGAGGCTTTTGGAGCATTTTCTTGTTCAAGAACAGACTGAAAGTTCAAGTCCTAGTAGGCAATCTTTTTCGGATAAACACATGTATGATGCCGCAACTCAGAGGGGCAATAGCACAAGTGCTAAGATGAGAGTGGCAAGACTTGTTGACAGCTATCTCACAGAAGTTGCCAGAGATAGAAATCTCTCTTTGACAAAATTTCAGGTCCTGGCTGAAGCTTTACCTGAATCTGCAAGGACTTGTGATGATGGACTTTATCGCGCAATTGATTCCTATCTTAAGGTAATTAAATAACAAATTGTTCTCTTAAAGTTTATATTTTGCTTTGGTACATGTTCTTGAGTAAACCAACCATTTGATTGAGAAAATTGAACCAAATTTCTCAACTCTCCTGATCAAGCAATTTCTTGCATAATTAGTTTTCTGTTTAACAAATTACAGGCGCATCCAACACTTTCCGAGCATGAAAGAAAGAGGCTCTGCCGTGTAATGGATTGCCAGAAGCTCTCAATTGATGCTTGTATGCACGCAGCACAAAATGAAAGACTCCCACTAAGAGTTGTGGTACAAGTGCTCTTCTCCGAACAGGTAAAGATAAGCAACGCAATTGCCAACAACACCCTCAAAGAAGCTGGAGAGAGTCAATACCAGCCCATGATATCAAACAGGAAAACATTACTTGAAGGGACACCACAGTCATTCCAAGAAGGATGGGCAGCTGCCAAGAAGGACATTAACACGCTTAAATTTGAGCTTGAGAGTGTCAAGACCAAGTACTTGGAGCTCCAAAATGACATGGACAATCTGCAGAGGCAGTTTGATAAGTTATCAAAGCAGAAACAAACATCAGCATGGACCAGTGGGTGGAAGAAACTGAGCAAACTCACCAAGATGACACATCTAGAAAACCAGGAAATTGGACCCCAGATTCAGAGTTCTGCAGACCAGACTAGAAAGACACCTAGAAGGTGGAGAAATTCAATTTCTTGAACATTAGGGTAAGAGACCAGAGGATTGCCAAAGAATACTTCCACATTTTTTATGCACATTATATTTCCATTCTGTGTTATCATTCTTCCCTTTCATTTTCTGTTTATGATATTCTCTCTATATTTGTTTTCAATTTTATTTCATTTTTTTGGTCAGTGAACTGCAGGGTTCTCTATAGCATTACATCCGAGAACGAGGCCAAAAGGAAAAAATAGTATAATTTGTTACCAAAATTTGTTTGTGCCTTTTGTGAGTGAGTTTGCTGCAAATTCTCATATCTAAGTGTACTTTGATTTGCAAAAGAGGAAGACAGTGGCATTGTCATTTACATATGGTTTCTTTCTTGATTTGTAGACTCAAAATAGTAATGATTGGTGAAATAGCTGCATCAACAATGCCCCAATTAATTCGTGTGGTTGATACATGTCATATGATGAAATATTGTTGACGCAGCAAATGCATTTAAGAATTTCTCCTAAATTAAGGGTTTTATATTCGGAATCTTAATTTATACATAGATCTTAAAATTGAATCTTACCTTTTTTTGAAAATGATACCTATCAATTCATGTTCGAATTTGATATCAAAGGGGTAACTTAATCAAGAAGTGAAGCTTGAATGAAGGAAGTGATAACAAATAAAGTGTATCTACTGTTCATAGCGAAATGGATGTGGCGTCTTGTACACTTGACGGATGGATCAATGGAGGCGAATCACGTGGAGACATGTCGGAGCATGGTAAGGATTGTCGCCCCCTGAAAACTTTCCAACATTTAACACAAAATTCAATTACTTTCGTTACATGTTCCCTATGTGAGTTTACCAATGTCATTGCTCGGTTAACTATAACTTGTCTTTTTCCCATATGCATAATACTAGTGCTTTTACGAGTAATTTTCAGCTGGAAAGACTTGCATGTTAACATTGGTCAAGACATCATTTCCCAAAAAAAAACTTGGGGTATATTTAAGTTTTAAGAAGTGATCTTTTCATATGCGAAAGTAGGTTTAGATTTTAAAATTATATTTAAACATAAACCCCATTTTAATTAGAAGCTAAATTTTAATTTAGTACAAGTAATAATATTAATATTAAACTTTTATTAAAGAATTCAATCCTCAAATTTACATTTAAAATTTTAAATTTTTAGACGAGTGATAAATTTAATATAATATTAGAACTACCGTCAAAGGTTTAAAGAATTTCAGTTATAATCTCAATTAAATAAAATAATGATTAACCCACTTTTCAACTCAACGAAAACACTTCATGATTCATCACACATTATTTATTTTAATCAACCTGTATAATGTTTATCTAAATTTTGTCAATTACTATAAACACTATTATGCTAATTTACGATCTTTACTTGCCCATTTAAGCTTTTGGATGATAATGCTCCACTTATATTACATATATTGACCTAAAACTAGATTCAATTATAAGAAATTGAGTTGAGAACCGAAAATTAGAAGAAATTGAGTTGAGAACTAGAATTGGGATCTCATACTGATGTGGCGCCTACATGACGGCCTGTGGTTGCATCGGCTGGAAGCGAAAAAAGTGTAAAATTCTGATGCAATCATAGCAAAAATTGAAAGGAACATACAAAATAAAATATTGAACTTTCTATGACAATCTCAGCTTGCATCTTGCATGAAATAAGGGATTCCTGATGTGACCTGTCGACGCCAATTAAGTCAAAATATTGTCCACTCTACATATTATCTATCGAGAGGGAATTATTATGTCTTTGATTTATATTCTAATTTTTCATATGAAAAATAGGATATCACAGGATTTTATAATCTGTATATCTATCTCAGTCGGTTTTTAGTATAGTAACTTTTGTAAATAGTACTATTCTTAATCACGTCTGGTCAATTTGAAAAAGAATCCAATTTTCAAATTAATCTTGATTGATTTATTTGGTAGGATAAATAAACAAAAGATTTAAATTCTTTCATGAATCGAATAATATTACTCTACTAAATTTATCTTAAATTTTATATGTCAAATGATATATAATTAATTAGAGATTGTCAACGGCCGATCAGCCTATCAATGCAAGTATTCTTAAGAATAATATGTCACAATTTCAAGTAGAATACTAATAAAAAATGGCTTAAACCTTTTAATTAATGCTAAATTTCTAAGGAAACTTTAAGCACGAAGGATTGGTGGTAGTTGTTTAATTGATGAATTTCTTGGCGTGGAGTTGAAAATAGAATAATCTAATACCGCTCTTATTAATTTGCACAATGCTCTCAAGCCCAAAAAACACTTTCAAGATCACTTACTGCAAGATCTTCCGGATCGACCTGAAACTAGGTATCATGCATTATCCTGCTTCGTAAGAACAACAAATTAAACAATAATTTAATTGCAGGACCACAAAGGAGACAATTAAGCTATAATTAATTTTCTAAACATTCATGAAATTTTGCCGTTGTTCTGAAGCTTAATTTACCTGGGCATGGTAGGAAAGCTGCATCCATCCTGCCTTGCTGGCCGTCCAAGGAATCCTCATCTAGGCGGGGATCGGGAAGACCGAAAGGCCTCGGATCATATTAACTCATCATTTAATGCTTTTGATTAAGATTAAATGGTTTGTCTTTTAACCTAAATATTTTACTATTCATCCTATTCGATGAAATGTAATTAAGAGGTGCTATTTGTACTCCACCATGGAAAGCTAAAGAGTTCTTATTTTTAATATTTTTGTCTAGATTACAAATTTTCTATGATCAAAATTGCTTTAAAGTCAATGTTATAAAAAAATTAACGACAACTTTTTATTTTATTCTCTCATTTTATAAAACTATAAAACTTTGGACACAATCTGTTTGTGTCAAAATTTGGATGGCCCAAATTCCTTACAAAATGAGTAGAAAATAGTAAAATGTGAGTTTGAGTTTGACTCTGTCCAATCACAAGAAACTGCCTTCAATTAGGGGTGGCAATTTTTGACACGACTCGTGAACACGACACGAACACGACACGAATACGTTACACGATTAATAAATGGGTCGGGTTAGTGTTGAAGGTGTTCAACACGCCAACCCGTTTAATGACACGAATAGTTAAATATATTTTGTACATTCTTAATATGTAAATTCATTCAATGATATAAATTATTACCTACTTACAATATATATATTATAAAATTAAAATTTTTATACTATAAAATAAATTAATTTATAAAATAATAAATTATGATAATTTTAATAATATTTTATACTAACAATGGTTTATATTCTAAAAATAATTTTAATTGATTTAAATATAAAGAATATAATATATTATGTATAACTAAGTTAAACAATTAAGTAAATTATGCGAATTAAATATGACACGATTACTACACGTGGGTAACACGTTTAATAATTGGGTGGGTTTGGGTTTCATGTTTTGACACGAATAATTAAATGGGCCGACACGACACGACACGATTGCTACCCCTACCTTCAATGAAGACGTCGGCAAGGGTGCCTACGTAATTTTATCTACTCCCATGCTTAAGTTAGTAGCCCAAAAAGTGTAAATAAAGCATAGATTGACCGCAATGAATATAGTAATTGAGCTTCCAAAAACTTACTTGACCCTTTTTTGAGCCTACCTTTGTAGGGTATATTTCATTAATAGAGAAACTTACTTCTCAAATCATAGGATGATGTATTGTTACCTGATTCACGATAAGATCTTGACCATTTTAGCCACTTATCCATGATTTTTTGGGGATAATAAGGGTGTATGTTGATCTTTTGTTAGTGGATGCTACCCACTCCCTTATTTGAAGGGATTTCAATTTAGGAAGAACTTTGTTGCGCCACCTGATACTTGACACATGTCTCTGCAAGTGAAATGATGAGATGGATGGTGATGAAGTCATATTTGGACTCCTGAACATGGTCTGGGCTAGGTTTTTCTTGTGGGTAAGAACTCGACGGATCTTGATATCTTACGTAATCCAACTTTCTTTTACCTCGGACTTTGATGTCTGGTTGATATTTGAGCTTTTCTGGACTCCAAAAATTATTTAATTTTTAAATTTACCGATCTAACAATATTGTGTCATCTGAGATTGTATACGTTAAATTATATAAAATGATTATGTGTATAGTACTACTCTTTATAAAATAGTTTTACATCCATATATTTGTTATAATATTTTAAACCTAGATAACTCATCTTCAATTTAGAGAAGTTGAAAATTACTCTAGAAATATTTAGCATCCTACCTTTTCTCTTAATCTATTTGTTGCATCTCAACAAAGAGCTTCGTAAGATGTGTTGCATTCTCCCTATGAAATAAATAAATAAAAACCCTCCATTTATCTCTCAAGTCGCAGGGCGTTTCATAAAATTAAAGTGGGAAACTTGGAAGCTTAACTACATGTAAAATATTCTGAAAATTTGTGGATGACTGTTGATTACTGTTAGAATGGCAAATACAAAACCTAAGGTTTCAACCCAATAATTACTTAATTAATATTAAGAAAGAAAAATCTCAACACCTCAATTAGAGATAATAAACTTGTTTCTTTTTTTTTTTCTTTGAAAAGATAATTAAGTTAATAGAGATGTTAAAAGAAAATAGTAGTGCATTCATAGAGTGTTTGAAAAAAATTACGTTTAGAAGAGTAATAAATAGGTAAAAGATATTTTTTGAATTTTAATGAGATGTTGTTAGGAATAACTTTTTTTTTTTAAATTCTAAAAAAGATATAATTAGAAATGATGCTTCTTTCTTTGCTCAATAACCGGAGCAAATAGCGCCGCTTTAAATTAATTCCAACATTAAAAGTATGTAGCCCAGCCCACTATAAAGTTAAATTTACCTAAATCCTAGCCCAAGACTATACATCCGAGCCCAATGTGGGTGATTTTGTAAAGAGTAGTGCTAGAATAATTCTCATATACTAATTAATTTTGTAGCCACCATTATCAATTTAAACAAGGATGAAATTGTAATAATGAAATAAATTTGTAAATATGTTATTAATTTAAGCAATCTTTTACATGAATCAAATCATTTGCTATCTCTTGAACGTATTGTTGTTGAGAGTTCTGAAAGTATGTAGTTATATAAAATAAAACAGTAAACTGTAAAGTAAAATTGGCACTGGTTACGTGGTTCGGTTATAAAATCTACATCCACCGACAGCTATAGAGCTGCAATTCACTAAGTTCTTGTTTGTACAATCTTTAGGACCTTTTATAGTGCTGACTCACCCTCACACACTGCCCTAATCTTTGTAAAACAAAATCTTCGCAAAGATCTTAAGCTCTAGTGATACTGCCCACTCTCTGTCATAGATAACTTAACAACACACTGTTAAGTTATGCATAACTAATGACGTCTGACATTGAATTACGTAAACACTTAACCTACAAGTTATCCCAAGTGTCTACTAACTCACACATACTCAATCAACAACTCATGTACGATTTCTACCACTCATACATGAATCAAAAGATTCAAAGAATCAAATCAATAAAGACATCCCTTTGTGTGTGATGCTCTCTTCTTTAATTGTTGGAATGTCAAGACATAGACTCTCACGACACACCCAATTAATCAGCCAACTTTGCCGACTTCTTCCTTCTCCAGTTATGAAACTATAACAGGTATATAGTGAGAGGCCTGGACGAAATCTCCTAGAAATCCTGTAAAAGATCTAAGTCAAAATCATATTAGGCTTAGGAGAAATAAATTAGGAAGTGATATAATTAAACTCCTAAGAAATTAGGATAAATAAATATCCTCCTATTCTAATTAGAATATAAGATACTATATCCTAATCTAAAAAGATATTTATTATAAATCAAATACTTCCTAAAATATAATTCTAGAAACAGTAAAATAATAACATTCTTGTTTTATCACACGATGATCAAAATATAACATGTGCATGACACATGCACAAAAAATCTCGTCACTAACATTCTCGGTACAAGTGCTCGACATATACCACTAAGGGTGCACACGTGTTGGGTCGGGTCGGGTTTCGTAAAATCCGATTTAACCCGACGAAGCATCGGGTTGTAAGAATTTGATCCGAGATTGGGTTTTTCAATTATGCGATCCGACATAGAACCCGATTTCTCGGGTCGGATCGGGTTGATCGGGTTGGTCTATATGAAAGTTCAGAATTACTTCGGCAACTTTGCAAGCAAGGAAGCAACTCCTTCATGTTCAATCAATTGAAAAAATTACTAAAGAATTTAATTAAAAAAAAATCAACATTTCAGATAGTAGTTTTCGTTCCTAATCTGCCGTCAAAATATATTATCAAAATATAATGCACAATCTGTTCCATTAAAGTCAATTCATAACAAATAATTTTCAAGATCAATACCGATGCCTTTGAAAATCATATGCAAGATTCATCAAACTTTGTAGCTAGATTAGAGGCAAGCCGAATCTTGATTCTTGTACTACCAAAATAATATGGCTGGGAAGGCAAGGAGAGGCAGTTGTGACTCGTGAGCTTGAGCAAGGAGAGTGGAGGCAAGAGAGGAGAGTGGAGGCTGCTAGCGTAAATGAAGGAGTTGTAGTGGCAGGGTTGGAGGCAGATTGTGAAGGAGAAAAGGTGGTGGGGTTGGTGAAAGAGGAGAGAAGTTTGGTGGAGGTGACAGTAAGCATGAGTGAGGAGAGTGGGAGCAAGAGAGGAGAGTGCAGGTTGCTAGCGGCAAGGGAGAAGTTGGAGGCAGAGGCTGGTTTGTGAAGGAGAAGACTGAAAAGGCGGTGGGGTTAGTGTGAAAATGTGAAAGAGAAAAGAAAAATTAGGGTTTCAATGGCAAAGCGATTTTTTTATATAACTAATCTAGTGTTGCAGGATTCACAAAAATATTATGCATCCCACTAATGAAAAATTGACACGTGTTATATTTTAATTTTTTAAATAATAAAATAATCGGGTCGGGTTTTTCGGGTTTTCTGCAATAAATCCGATCATAACCCGATTTTACTTAAACCCGATATTTAAAACCCGATTTCGGGTTTTTATAACATCATAACCCGTAAAAAACCCGATAAACTCGATCAACCCGATCGGGTCGGATTTTTTTGAACACCCCTATATACCACTTGACACTCGACACTTGAAACTCGACACTCAACAAGTTTGACACAATAGACTCGACATGCGACACAATCGCGACACTCGACAAAATCTCGACACTCGACAAAATCTCGACACTAGACGAAATCTCGACACTAGACGAAATCGAAACTCGACAAAATCTCGATACTAGACAAAATCGAAACTCGACAAAATCTCGACAATCACACTTGACACCAATAATCTCGACATAATCAACTCAACACATCTCGACACATCTCGACACCAACAATCTCCCCTTTTTGGCAACTTGTGATGAAAGCACTAAACTATTTCTAGTAAAAATAACATGTGAGCTGTTACAAAAATCATAACAGAACACTATCATAACTTTGTATATCCTGCAAACAGAATAAAACATAGAAAAAACACATAACATCAAAATAGGTCGAAAGCACGCACATAGCATAAGAAATTTAGCTCTTACTCCCCCTCACTTTTTACTTACACCTTTGAGGAATAGGCAACAAAAAAATAAACACAGAACACAGTTAAAGAGATAACAAAAAAACAACAAAAAGATCAGCAGCATCAGTGCAAAAAGGATCAGCAGCCACTCCTTTATCTCCCCCTTGATTTCAGCACAAGTGGCCAAAACTAACTAAGTCTGGGAGACTTGCGAACTAGTGGAGAAGTGGAGCTGCTAGGGCGCTTTCTAGTCCTGTGAGCAACAGATTTAAACCTGTGCCTGGTAGTGGGGGTAGGCTGTTCCGAGGGTACAGGTGCTGGCGGTGCATCAGTAGTGTCAGAAGAAGTAACTTCAGCCACAATTCTTCTGATGTCCTTCTCACAGAGTTCTACACTGGTTATCTGAGGTGGTGTTGAAGAGGTATAAGGTTCTGCTTTAGTTGCTTCAGGAAGAGGGAAATCATGAGGTTCTTTCTCAGCCAGTGGTGAAGGCTATTTCATTCCGGATTCTACTTGTGTTGATTCATTTAACACAGATTTATCTCTTAAAGCTGGAGCTGATGATTTGATTTTCTTCTTCTTCCTCTGGTCAGATGATTTCTTTACCACTTCAACTGTCTTCTTTCCCTTCCTTGTAGTTCCCTTTGCAAGAGATAGAATTGGGTTTGCCTTCTGCTTCTATTATGCTATTATGTCTATCTCAATAGCAGATTGTGCAGCTTGACCTACTGTTGGCATTTGATCAGCTGCTTCAGGCAGAGGTTCATCAGCCTCAGGTATCTCCTCAGCTGGTTTCTCATGAACCACAGTGTCAGTCTCCATGGTCTGTGGTTCTGCTGTAGTACTAGGATGTCCTGCAAACTTTGCTTCCAAAGCAGATTGCTTGAGTTTAATTTTCTTCAAATCCTGCACAATTTCTGTCAAAACAGAGTTGATCAATACAAGCTGTTCTTCAATATTGTTCATTTGATTTTTCCTAACTCTCTTTGGCTTCGGTTTAGGTGCAGGTAAGTCAGATTTGTCATGCAATCTCTGAAGAAATTCCTTTGTAATGGATTTAGACAGAATTTCTGTCTCTTCATTAGAACTCATAGGGATGCTGTTCTGTGCAAGAATCCCTTGAATCAAACATGGAAACACAAGCAATTAATAATCAGAGTGATATGATCCAATTTGTATAATTGATCTATAGGCTAGCAAACCAAAGTTAATTGGTCGATTGGTGCCTAAACAATAGAGAAATTTCACTCTGTCTTCCTGAACTTGATTTTGATGGGAAGAAGGAAGCCAGTTGAATTGAGCTATCTTATGCAACACTCGATATTTCTTCCTAAGGTATTATTGGTCTATACCGTCTTTCGACTTCCAAACAATGTCTGTTCTACCAGTCAATTCCTTTATTATTTCGGCCATGTTAAATTCTTCATCTAATGCATGTAAACTGCCTATGGGAATGTCCAGGAAAGTGTTTATAACATTCGGAGAGAACTTAACAAACTTTCCTCTACAATAAACTGTGATACAGAAAGCTTTTAGGATCATCAACGGCAAAAGAGATGTTTACATAAAATTCCTGAATTAAAGCCTTCACAGGGGGTAGGAAGTTTGTTACCGTACGAGTCCAGTAAATAGACTCAATCATCTCACTCAGACTATAGGTATTGAAATCTGACAGTTACACTGGCCTTTCCATCTATAGATTCCTCTTTGAAGTGTACTTCATGAACTTCTGTTTAATGGCCGTTGTAAGGAATTTGTTAAACTTCGGCTTAATTTTTTCATTTATCTTCTTTACTAGAACAAGTTCATCTTCGCTCATGGCTGGATCAGTTGCGATCTCTGCATGTTCGTGCTGTGTCGGAGATGACGATACACTGTTGCTGGAGTCGCTGTGAGAAGATGAAGAACTAGCTGTCTTTTTCGAGTCAGAGGAGGTCGCCATGGTTAGGTTACTGGTCTGTAGAAAATTTTCAGAACAGGAAGAGAGAAGTAAGATGCGGGACGGGGAAGAAACTGTAGTTAAAGTATGGTATGAACAGGAGAAGCCCAAAAACTATTCGTAATATACTAGGCCAAAGTTGAAATAATTTTGTTTTTAACAAAATTTAATGTTACTTCCCTTTCCAAAACCGTTCCATAACTGACATTAATGAACGAATTCAAAAATTTGATTCCTATTAGAGTAAGGAATTCTAATAGAATTAGGATTTCCGCCACTGAAATTTCTCCCTCTTAATTCAATACTGTTGGCATGGCATTTTTGACACATGGACACATAAGAAAATCAAATTTTTTTAAATAAGCATAAAGAGCATTGGGTGTTAAAAAAAAACGTAACAGCAGACAGTTAACAATAACATAACAATAGTATCTGAACATCATATGAATCATTCTAAGAAGGCATATTTCAAAGCTGATTATTTACCTTTATTAATTTTATTACTTAATCCAATTGAGTGATCAACTTGAGCATGCTTCTTACACACACAAAAGTTAGTCTCAATGTGAATTTTATAAATAAATACAGTAGCTTTCACACATGTATAGAGGTAGCCCTTTTTCATTTGAGTGGGTGACCTCACCATATTTCCCCGATACAATGAAGTTACTCTGAATGGATGACTTTCACACACCATATACTGGTAGCCCTCTCTGTGTTTTTCATTGTTAAACTAGTATCTTATCATTCACTCATTTTTTATATCCCAGCTCACACATGCTTAATTAGAAAGAAACTTATGATATTATAGTTATAAATAACATAACAGCATACAGTGTTCATTCACATAACTGACAGATGCCTAAGGCTTTTCTTAAATTTTCAAATCTTGTTGTATCCAATGCCTTAGTGAACAAGTTAGCCAATTCTCTATCAGTGGAGATGTGTTTAATATGTATCACCTTAGACTCTACTAGTTCCCTTATAAAATGGTATCTTATGTCAATGTGTTTTGTCCTAGAATGTTGAACAGGATTTTTGAAAATATTTATAGCACTAGTATTATCACAAAACACAGTTATATGCTCTTGTTCAATACCATAATCACTCAACATTTGCTTCATCCACAATAGTTGTGTGCAACAACTCCCTGCTGCTATGTATTCTGCTTCAGCAGTAGACAAAGAAATTAAATTCTGTTTTTTTACTGTGCTATGAAACCAAGTTAGTACCAAGATAAAAACAACCTCTCGAAGTGCTTTTCGGTCATCTGCATTTCCTGCCCAATCAACATCACTGAATCCTGCAAGATAATTATTTGTATCTTTAGAAAACCATATTCCATAATCATATGTTCCGTGAACATACCTGATGATTCTTTTAGTTGCTGCAAGATGTGATTCCTTTGGATTTGCTTGAAATCTTGCACAAAGTCCTACACTAAAGCACAAATCTAGTCTGCTTGCCGTGAGGTATAGCAGGCTGCTAATAATACTTCTGTACAAACTTGCATCAACATCTTTTCCTGTATTGTCTTTTGAAAGTTTAAGGTTAGTACTGATAGGAGTTTTCATTGGTTTTGAATTCTCAAGCCCAAATATCTTTACAAGATTTTTGGCATATTTTGATTGAGATATGAATATCCCATCATTCATTTGCTTGACCTGTAATCCAAGAAAGAAATTTAATTCTCCTACCATGCTCATCTCAAACTTTTCCTGTATCAACTTAACAAACTCATTAGCTTTGCTTTTGTTAGTTGATCCGAAAACAATATCATCAACATATATTTGTGCAACAATAAGATAGTTAGATGCATGTTTGATAAACAAAGTCTTATCATTGCCACCTCTTTTATAACCTTTGTTGATCAAAAGTTTATCAACCTTTCATACCAAGCTCTAGGAGCTTGTTTTAAACCATACAAAGCTTTGTGCAATTTGTACACAAAATCAGGATGTTTAAGATATTTAAATCCTTTAGGCTGTTCAACAAAGATTTCTTCATTGAGATAGCGATTTAAAAATGCCGTTTTAACATCCATTTGGTACAATTTGAAATCAAGCAAACAAGCAATTGCAAGTAGTAATCTGATTGACTCAAGTCTAGCTAATGGTGCAAAGGTCTCATCAAAGTCTATGCCTTCAACTTGCGTGTAACCTTGTGCAACTAGCCTAGCTTTATTTCTTACTACTTGACCACTTTCATCAGTTTTATTTTTGAATATCTATTTAGTTCCAATGACATTTGTATTTTCTGGCCTAGGAACTAATTCCTATACTTCATTCCTTTAAACTGATTAAGTTCAACTTGCATAGCTTGAATCCACACCTCTTCTTTTAAAGCTTCTTTCACATTTTTTTATTCAACTAAAAAAACATAACATGCAAACCTTACCTGATTTCTTACCTTGCTCCAAGTTTTCATCATGCCATCTAGTGTTCCAATAATAGAACTTGTTGGATGTGCCTTCTGAATCCATGTAGGTGGATCTTTTCTATCATCATCATTCCGAATTGAATTTTCTGTTCAAATTTGAGTTGTCAGATGTTACTGTTACATCGGGTGTAACAGCTGCTATTTCCTCTTTCATAACAACATCTTCCATTTTGTTGCTATCTGAATCTGATTTTTCTGTGTCTTTTGTGAAGTTGGTTATGCTTTCCTCTTGTGAGTACTTTGCATAATCATCAAGATCATTAAATACTATATTTGTAGATTCCATGACTGCCTCAGTTCTTAGATTATAAACTCGAAATGCTTTGCTATTTTGAGCATATCCCACGAAGACTCCTTCATCACTTCTCGGGTCTAATTTTCCTAACAGCTCTCTGTCATTTAAGATGTAATACCTACATCCAAAAACATGAAAATATTTTAAATTTGGTTTTCTACTTTCAAAATTTCATAAGGTGTCTGGTTAGTGCTAGGTCTAAGAAAAACTCTATTTGAAATATAACAAGCAGTGCTTATAGCTTCAGCCCATAGCCTCTTGGTCAATTTTTTGCTATTGAGCATCATTCTAGCCATCTCTTGAAGAGTTATATTCTTCCTTTCCAGAATGCCATTCTGTTCAGGGGTTTTGGGAGCTAAAAATTCATGATCAATGCCATGATATTTGCAGAAGTTAGTATTGCTAACATTCTCAAATTTCTTGCCATGATCACTTCTTATTCTCACAATCCTGCCAATGTTCCTGTTTTGCTCATTTTTAAGCTTAACACAAAGATTCCTGAAAGCTTCAAAAGTGTCATATTTTTCTTTAATGAAATCAACCCAAGTATATCTAGAAAAATCATCCATACAAACAAATATGTATCTCTTACCTGTAATGCTTTCAATTTGCATAGGACCCATAAGATCCATGTGAAGCAAATCAAGTATTTTGGATGTGCTAAGATGTGGATTTGATTTGTGTGAACTTCTAATTTGTTTTCCTATTTGACATGGTCCACAAATTCCATTAAATTTATCATCAAGTTTAGGAACTCTTTTTACAGCACCTAACTTAGTTAATTTAACCAAGTCTTTGTAATTTAAGTGTCATAATTTTTGATGCCACAATTCTAAATCAGAAATCCTAGCATGAAATACACTCTTTACTAAATAACAATTATTCGAAGATCTATTACCTTCTAGAATGCATTTACCACAATTATCTAAAACCATGCATTTGTTTTGTGTGAAATTAACAATATACTTGTCATCACAAATCTGACTAATACTGATAAGATTAACTTTCAAACCTTCAACCAGCAAGACATTTTGAAAATTGGGGAGGCCTTTGGCATTCAAAGTGCCTTTACCAATGATCTTACTCTTTGCTCCATCTCCATAGGTGACATTACCATCCCTGCATGCTTTAAAATCTGTTAAAAACTGTTTATTTCTAGTTATGTGCCTAGAACAACCACTGTCAAAATACCACAAATCGTTAGATGATTGGTTAAGAGTAGTAAGAGCAACATAACATACTGTCTTGTCTTTTTTAACCCACTGCTGTTGTGGTTTTGGTAACAGTTTGAACTATTTTGATCTCTTCTGCAAAAGATTCAACAGTTTAAAGCATCTAGGCCTAATATGTCCATTTTTACCACAAAAATATTGGTATGAATTTCTTTACCTTTTCAGAAGGGGATTTAAAAGAACTCGGTGGAGAGACAAATGTCTTACTGCTTTTGAAATCAGGGCTTGACTTTAAGGAGTTAAGATCCGAATTCTTACCTGATGTTGAAGCCTTAAAAAAACCAGTTGTTGATAAAGATGCAACATTACCTTCTGTGTACCCCAATCCATATTTGTTGGAGTTGTCTCTCATAAGACTCAGGACCTGATCAAGTTTGACTACCCTAATTTTGAGTTGATTAACACACCTCTTGCTTTCAACCAGTTCTGTTGTGATTTTCTCAATATGCCCTGTTTTGTCTGTCAAAACAGTCTCCAATACTGAGATCTATTTTTCAGCATAGGATTTTTCACATTCCAGCACTTCAATCTTCTTCTTCAGGGTTTTAATTTCTTCTTTCTGACTCAGCCATTCACCATAGAGTGCGTTGTATGTCTCTTGCAACTCTTTATAGTATTCTGGTCTATCTTCTTCATCAGAATGATCAACATTGGTTCTGTAATTTTCTGTTATGTCAGACATAACAGCTTTCCCTGTATCAGCTGTAGATGCAGTAGATGCAACAAAGTTGCTCATACAATCTTGATCTTCTGACTCCGATTCTGATTCATCACTCCAGGTTGCTGTCAGTCCTTTATTTTTCTTCTTGAGATTAGCACATTCAGATTAAATATGCCCATAACGAGAACATTCATAACATTGAATCTGCCCTTTCTTTTCATGTTGTTTTGACTTCTTCTTGTCATTCTCTTTGCTGAACTTTCTGAATTTTTCTTCGCTTGAGTTTGATGTCTTTCCTTGATTCTTTTTCCTGAAATTCCTTTTCATAAACTTGACATAATTTCTTGTTAGAAAAGCAATCTATTTAGAATCAGTTTCATCAAGCTCATCACTACTTTCATTATCAGATTTTTCAGTTTTCACATTGAATGCAATACTTTTACCTTTTTGCTTCCTAGTACTCTGGTTAATTTCAAAGTTTTGGAGAATGCCTATCAGTTCATCAACCCTTATTTCATAAGTGTTTTTAACTTCCTCAATAGCTGAAATTTTAGGTTGAAATTTATCTGGAACAGATCTAATTATCTTGCTAACGATTTCTGCATCAGTGAAAGTTTTGCCAAGCGTGCATGTTGAATTTGTAATGTGACATATCTTAGAGTAAAACTCAGAAATTGACTCATCCTTATGCATCATCAGATTTTCAAATTGAGAATTTAATCTCATCAAGTTAGTTCTTTTAACAGATGCAGTAAGTTCATGTTTTACCTCAAGTATGTCCCATGCTTCCTTGGCTACTTTGCACCTTGAAATGTGTCTTAAGTTGTTTAAGTCTACTGCAGAAAAGATTGCGTTAAGAGCTTTTGAATTCCAGTTGGAACGTGGATATTCTTCATTAGTCCATTCATCCTCAGGTTTGGGTTCGGAATCACCAAAAGCATTCAACTTTGTTGACGGTGTCCATTCTTTAAGCACACTAGTCCATGCCCTATCATCAAGAGATTTGATATACATCATCATTCTTACCTTCCAATATGAGTAATTGCTATCATCAAGAATAGGCGGTTGTGTTCTGGATCCCTATTGCGAATAAACTCCATTCTTCCAGATCAGCCTGATCATTTTCTTCACTTGTTTATCAGTGAACCTGCTCTGATATCAATTGAGAGTTCTAGAAGTATGCAGTTATATAAAATAAAACAGTAAACTATACAGTAAAATTGGCACAGGAGGATTTTTACATGGTTCGGTTATAAAACCTACATCTACGGATAGTTATAGAGCTGCAATTCACTAAGCTCTTGTTTGTACAATTTTTAGGGCCTTTTATAGTGCTGACTCACCTCACACACTGACCTAATCTTTGTAAAACAAAATCTTCGCAAAGATCTTAAACTCTAGTAATACTGCCCACTCTCTGTCACAGATAACTTAACAACACACTGTTAAGTTATGCATAACTAATGACGTCTGGCATTGAATTACATAAAAACTTAACCTACAAGTTATCCCAAGTGTCTACTAACTCACACAGACTCAATCAATAACTCATGTACGATTTCTACCACTCATACATGAATCAAAAGATTCAAAGAATCAAATCAATAAAGACATCCCTTTGTGCGTTGATGCTCTCTTCTTTAATTGTTGGAATGTCAAGACATAGACTTTCACGACACACCCAATTAATCAGCCAACTTTGCCGACTTCTTGCTTCTCCAGTTATGAAACTATAACATGGTATATAGTGAGAGGCCTGGACGAAATCTTCTAGAAATCCTGTAAAAGATCTAAATCAAAATCATATTAGGATTATGAGAAATAAAATAGGAAGTGATATAATTAAACTCCTAAGAAATTAGGATAAATAAATATCCTCCTATTCTAATTAGAATACTAGATACTATATCCTAATCTAAAAAGATATTTATTATAAATCAAATACTTCTTAAAATATAATTCTAGAAACAGTAAAATAATAACATTCTTGTTTTATTACAAGTTGATCAAAATATCACATGTGCGTGACACATGCATAAAAAATCTCGTCACCAACATTCTCGGTACAAGTGCTTGACATACACCACTCGACACTCGACACTTGAAACTCGACACTCAACAAGTTTGACACAACAGACTCGACATGCGACACAATCGCGACACTCGACAAAAGTTCGACACTCGACAAAATCTCGACACTAGACGAAATCGAAACTTGATAAAAGCTCGACACTAGACGAAATCGAAACTTAACAAAATCTCGACACTAGACAAAATCGAAACTCGACAAAATCTCAACGCTAGACGAAATCGAAACTCGACAAAATCTTGACAACCACGCTTGACACCAATAATCTCGACATAATCAACTCGACACATCTCGACACCAATAGTTGTCATATCATGTCACCTTCCTCTCTTGGATAGAACAACTACTTTGGTTCTTCTCATACCACTAGAATATTTAATCTCTTTAATGTTCTATGGTGTTTCCATATTTTGGGAGTGCAGCTTAACAATTGTAATGGAGTCCACAATTTTATCTTTATAAGAAAATGTGTTTTATCTTTAATAATCCCATTAGTTATACAAGAATATTTAGTTAATTTTAACAATTTCCCCAGCCACCCCCACCATCCCCAACACACCCCCCCCCCAACACACACACACACACACACACACACACATATATATAGAGACACACTATATATATATACATATATATAGACACACACACTATACGGTAAATTTGTTTAATATAAAAAAAGAAAAGAAAAGAAAGAAACTGCTTTGAATAAAATACTAAAGAAATGAAAAATTATCAATTTTTTTATAAAATAGATTTTTCTTGAGAAAAAAATAAAAGAACGAAAGAAAAGCAAGCTTCGTGCTCTCAGTAATTGTTAATTTCTCCCACTTTACTTTCACTCTACAAGGCTAGACTTTGATTTTAAAAAGAATATAGAGATTATTAATGTAAAAAGTTTGAGAAAGGGCTCATGCATGTAGAAAAATAATTCTAATGAGCTAACTTGGGGTTCTTGATATTTGAGTATTCTCTTAGTAGTTATTCCTCTATCAGTAACTACTCTTGCAAACTTATCATGCAACTTGCTTAATGTATAATGATTAAATTTAAAAAATTGATAACAATTATTAAGGTTGATGATATGACCAATCATATAATACTATTATATGAGTTTTTATATGTTAGTTTGTAAGAATAATTTGTACGTGTAACACTATTCTTTATGTAGCACTAAACAAATATAGGATTCAAGGGCTGATCAACAACAAAGGCTTTTATGGTGTAACGTAGAAAGTTGGTGAAGGATCAAGCAGAAAAATCCTTGGACATAGAAAATAACAAGAAGATGAAAATTTTAGAGTGATAAATTCTCTTAATGGGCTTTAAAAAAAAGACTCATCTTCCTTAAGTTTTTATATTTGCTCACAATTTTTGTCCTTCTAACATTGAGGGGCCGTTTGGTATGAGTGTTTATTTTGATTGGAATGGGATTCAGATTGCTGGAAAAGTGATCATAGGAATCTGATATCCAGGAAACTAATATTACTGTGTTTGGTTATCCATAGGAATCTTATCTTTGTAATCATATTGCTGTGTTTGGGTACACATGGGAATGAAATGTGTTAATTTTATTTAATATGATAATAAATTTTATAATTAAAATTTTTTCAATAAACAAAAGTGTTAATTTTATTTAATATGATAATAAATTTTATAATTAAAATTTTTTCAATAAATAAAGGTGTTAATTTTATATAATATGTTACTAAATTTTATAATTAATTTTTTCAATAAATAAATGTATTAAATTTATTTAACAGGTTAATAATTATATATATTATTATAAATGTTATATTATAAATAAATAAATAATTTTTTTTCTCATTTTCTCGGTTGAGAAAAAGTGGTCCGGTCAAACTTTCTTTTTTCCTTTTTTTTTGCTTTCCTTTCTCTCTTCTTTTTCTCCCTCTCCCTTTGTTTTCTCCATACTCAGCACCTACAACACTCATCACAGCCATGGCAGCCACCGCTCACAGCCACTATAGCCCATAAATTCAACAACCCAAAATTCCAAACAAAGCAGCATTCGACCTTCCATCACAAGCGTCGCCACCGTTGCCATCCAACCACACGCGCACCACCACCACAAGAAAGCCGCTCGCACACCAACGTCACAAGAAGTCGATGCCTTCACCACAACCAGCACCGCTAAGAAGCCAAACGCTGCACACACCACCGCCTCAGACTAAGAAGCTGAAAGCCAAAAGAGAGACGGGTACCGGATTGAGAGAGGAGATTGAGAGACGAGAGATGAGAGGAGAGACGAGTGAAGGGAGGGAGAAGAGAGAGAAAGGGGGGTTGTGGTGTGTTTTGCGGGATGGGGTGGGATTATGATTCCCTGGAATTTGAAATCCAAGTTATGGACGGGATTGAGATTACCCTCTACAGACGGTAATATGAAGTCGGTGGGAAAATGACATACCAGGGGTTACAACAGTAATAAACATACCAAACACTGGAATGTATTCAGATTCCCATTCCTAACTTTCCCACCCCCATACTAAACGGCCCCTGAGAGATATATAAGGCCTATTCAGTTGGTAGATGGAGTGCAAATACTTAGCTCAAATATCCTGGTGACTCAAAATGGTGACCCAAGTACAACGTATAGCTGCTCTTAAAATTGAGCTGAAATCCTTTGAATCGAATTTTAATGCAAGAGCCTATTTTTGTTGCTCAATTTTAATTACTATCAAGATATTGTTTAATTTGGATCCCAATATTCCTCTAAAATCGCAAGATGCTGAATTCATCAACTCACACTTTTAAGCTTGTCGGGGTAGGCCTTGATATTATTAGACCTAAAAATCCAAAACCCGTTTTACTAGTTTAAGAGAGATCACCAAAACACGTTTTACTAGCTTCTAATCATCGTTAGATTTTTCTTTCTGAACGTTCATGAAGGATTGCATGCACATATTTATGCAGGCATCTGTTGCTAATTATGACTAACGTACAAGTAAAATTTGTGTGTTTCACAACTCCTAGATTGAATATTAACAGGGTGTGTTGGGTCATTTTGCTTGATTTGTGAAATTGGGATTAATTGCTCCATGCCATTGAAGTAAAAAAAAAAAAAAGGAAAAAGAAAAAATTATCTTAGTACATGCACGTCAAGCCTTCTACAGTTTGGCCATTTACAGAGGCAACTAAATAAACCAAGAGTGTCCAAATCCAGCACAATCCAAAGCAGGAAATGACCATGAAAGAGTTTAGAGAAACTGAATAATATTGTTTTGTGTATTTTCATTAGCTTGTGTATGGTCTTTATATACACAACTACAGCAATCAAATCCCTGATTTTAGTCCTATAATTGTGGACAAATCAAAGGAATAAAATCAAATCAAATCCTTGATTTCAGTCCTATAATTGTGGACAAATCAAAGGAATAAAATCAGAATTTAATACAATGGAATCATACATATACAGAAAATCAATCCCAGATTTTTAGTCTTTGATTGCTTCCCAAGATTGCTCTCTATTAAATACAATATTAATTTTTCGGTCCAAAGGCAAAAATAAGTTATTTGGTGAAGACTTGACGCATATTTAGGTTAGTGAAGAAACTAGAGATATCGAATGTGAGATATAGATAATGATATTAAGATCCTATTTGGGATTTTTGTAGAAATTCTAAAAGTTGATTCTTAGATATTTAAAGTTATTAAGGTATTCATAAATGTTTTCAAAATAATTCTCCAAGAATTAATTTTTATATTGAATTTCAAAAATAGGTAGGTTGTAGCTTTTAAAGGCTGATTTTGGAATTTTTTTTTAAATTGATCAAATACTAAAATTATCCTTCTAAAGAATTACGAACCAAAAAAGAAAAATACCTTGGATATTAAAGTTTTAAAATGAATAACTTATCTAGTTAAACAAAATACAAAGTCTATGAAACAGTTCACTCTTTGGGCCATTTACAAGAAGCCCAAGCCCAACAGTCCACACTTTTATTTCAATCTAGCCCACACATACAAGCCTAGCTCCTTAGCATAATTATATAAAAACACAAAAAAAAAAAAACAGAAATGGAATTATAGAGAAGAGAAAGGAAGAGCCGAGAGAAAGAGGGAGAAAGCTAAAGAGAAAAGGCTATAGGGCTAGTTGAAGGGGAGAAATCATAATTTTTAGAGACAGAAGATAGAGAGAGAAGGAAGATCAAGATGAAATTGGAAGCCTCATCCAAGATATTTCATCATTCTCTTGATGTTTATTGTTGGTTTTGTTGAAATTTTAAGGTTTAAGATGCTGAAATGAAACCTTGGGTTCTTAAACAATAGATGTTACAAAATTTTTTTGCAACTGATTGGTTTTGAATTTGATTATCAAGTTTGCATACTTAAAATAGACTCAAGGGTTGGATTAAAATTGGTTTCACTGAAAAATGTTGAGTGTATAATTTTATATGAATTTTTGAAATTGACTCTATAATTTTGGAAATTTAGTTTTTCTGTAGGAGATCGGTTTCAAAAAAATTATTTGAGGTACTTATAGATCTTATAAAATTGTGAGAATTGGGATAGTTGTTTGCATTGATGTCTATTTTGAATATGGAAAGTTTTGTGATTTTATGATTTTACCATGAATTGTTATGTATTTTTTAATCGAGAGAGGTCATTTCTGGAAATGGTTCGACAGAATTGCTGTATCAGAAAACATAAATTGTTTGAAGTTCCTATTGAGTTTAGAATGCTACGAGACTTTATATGGCGTTAGATATGCATGTCTGTATGTCGCATGTAAAATTTGAGATCATTTGGAAGATTATATTATTTACAAAAAATAAGGGAAACCAACATGCTTTGTTTTAAAAGTCTGATAATGGAGTTAATTTATTGCCATTGATTTGACTAAGATAGAGGTTGTTTAAGAGAAATCTTAAGCCTTTAAAGTTGATTATAGTTTCTTTTGTGATGATTAAGACAAGAAGAATTTCAATTGAAGTTGAAATGAGATGATGAGCTAGTTGGATTTATTGCTTGGATATACAACAAAGCTCAAGTTTGTGCCTCAAGACTTGTGAGTTGAAAAACATTTTCTTTTATGGGTAGTAATGAGTTTTAAATACTATTTTTATAGATACGTTAGAAAGATTTAAAGAGATTAGAAAACTTATTTTTCAGATAAACTAAGAAACATATTTGGTGATGCTTATTTAGAAATTCGTGGAAATGTTTTATTTAGAATATCTTAGCAAACTTAGAAGTATTCAACTAGTTTCCTATAGTATTTCTTGAAGAAATATAAAGCATTATTTGCTACACTCAGCTTTCAATTATTACGATGTTTCAAAGCTAGTTTTCAAAATAGTTATAGACAAGAGTTTTAGTTTTAAAAATAGTTCTAAAAAAAAAAGATAGAGCATTACAGTCAAAAGGGTATATTTTACAAATTTTAGAGAAACTGCTAAAGCATGATCTTGAAAGTTTTCATAGCAAATTGATTTCATAGATTTTCTTGAAGCATTTGAAAATGTTCTTTTAGATGTTTATCATGGATTTCAGATAATATAAATATTTCCAGTTTTAGCCTACACAAATTTTTTAGATTTTGATAAGTTCCATGAAAAGCAAAGGTTTAGCATATGAAATAGTTTTTTTTTTTAAAAAAAATAGTTTTAGCAAAGATAAGAAAGTTCAAATAGGTTATACTAAGCTAGTACTAGATATTCAAACAATTATTTATATAACTTAGATAGTGATACAGATAGAGGTTTTTGAGGCCCGTTTTTACACATATAGAGGCTTTGGGCCATGTGATCTAAGCGCCTTAGCCTTTTAGGGATAGCCCTGTGCATGCGTATGACCAGTGTAGCAGACCTATGAGATGTTAGATCTCGTTAGGTACAAATAGCTTTACCTGTATGATGCTAGGTCTCACTAGGTATGAGGAGTTTCAGATAGACCTATACGATGTTAGATCTCGCTACGTTTGATCAGATAATTTCGGGGGTAATTGTTTAGTGTATCAGCATGTGTTTTAAATATTTCTATATGAGTTAAGAAAAGAAGCAATGATTAGTAAATTGTATAAATTTTTCATAAATGTTTAGAAACAGTTTTATGATGATATTCTATGTATACATAGCAACTTCACTTTTTTTAAAAAAAAATTCTATGAAAGTTAAAGTTTATTTCCTCTCATGAGCAAGTATTATATATAGAAGTTTCCTAAAAGAAGATTTAATGAAAATCATGCTGTATGTTTCGAATAGAATTTGAACAAATATTTAGCATAATCATCATGAGCATTGTTTTTAGTCATTGAGAAACGCATTCTTTTGTTGTTTTTAAAGTATTGAAATGTGCAAAAGTATTTGACGAACACAATTATTCAATAGCTTAATTATTCTATAGTTTTATGAAAGTTTTGATGATGTGTTATCTATTGTGTTTTAACTAATAGAAGTTTTTATAAAGATTTTTTTTATAGAGTAAAGGTTTTTTTTTAATGATGTAATGTTTTCAAAATATAGATTTACTAATATACCCATATCCCCACTCACTGAGTTTTATATTCATCCCCTTTTTTATTTTATTTTTCTTTTAATAGTTTTTCCCTAGGTGATAGCAAGGTGGGACCTAGTTAGCAAGTCTCAAGATCAAGCCACGTGTTGATGCAAGAATGTAAGTTGTTTCATGAGAAAGACAAAAGTTAAATAATAGTTTCCAGTTCATAGTTTTAGGCACAATTCGCTCATGTAGCTAGGGGTGGGTCTTGTCAGTCTAATTCATTAAAAATTAGTTTTCCAAAAAGCATCAGACGTCAACTATCATTGGTTATCGACCGTGGCTTGGTGATTCACCAAAATGATGAGGAGTGGCTGATCTATCATCATCAAATAATATTGCCAACACTAATGCCAACATTTACCAGTAAAGGTTAAAGTTTGAGTTGTCAAATTTTCAACTGTTTATACCTTGGAATATTATCATATTTGGATGAGTCATCTACCAGTGATAATTTCGATAATAGTGTCCAATTTGCCATGTCTCTAACAGTTGACAACAGATGTCGTCCGATGACAAATTTTGCTTTTTGCTTCTTTTTTTAAAGTATTTTAAATAATAATGAATATATTTTATTATTTTTAATATTAAAATGTAAAATTATTTCAACTATTAATAACTACAAAATTTTAATAAAATCATGCCTGATTTAATCTTTTTAGTCCTATTAAGTTTTTGAAAATCTAAGTTACGAGACATATTTGTCAACTTTAAATAATATAACAATTTTACCAAACACTTTAAAATTACTTTCTATTAATGCAGAAAAATTACACCCCTATTAGCTCAACACGTGTCTTTTAAGGATTGGTGGAAAGCTACTAGTTTGTTGGATGGTTACTGAGACGTGAGATCAACGAACTCTTCCTTGCTATTTGCCTCAAAGGAAACTTGATGAGATCCGAGCACAAACTTTCCTTCTGCCTCACTTGCCAAGAACAGTGAGCTACAAAATGTAGAAGAGGTTAACTGGCACTAGTGGTGTCTGGCATGCCCCCTCTGACGCTCAAGTCAACCGTGTTTTGGAGTGAAACACCCCACAAAGGAAAATATGTATACAAACTAGAGATAAAAAGAATAAAAGTGGGGGTTTGGGTTCTGGTATAAAGCGGATAGAACAGTGAAAGAAACTATTGCCTTTTAATCTTTGGTGACCTAACACTTAAGAGCCTAGGACTGCAAAATGACAACTGCCTAAGGTTTCTCGCCAAGATGTTGGCATTCTTGTCTTAACCATAACAATGGTTTAATAACTCTTACCTATTTTGTTTGATCTGGGTTACTCATCCCATGCTTCATGAGCAAGTGGATGAGCTTTCTTGGTCACCAAGCTGGGTTGTTGTCATCGTCAATGTGTTGTCTTAATTCTGAGAAGACACGTGGAAGGAGGGGACCATATCTCAATAACTTTCACACGTCGCTTGCCAAGCTAACATGTGGGCAGGGAGACCAGCATATTTTTCTTGTAAAGGCGTTGCATAACTCTTACTCCATACTATTTTGGCATTTTTTAGGTGGGCTAATTGAGTGATTTATTTAAGACCCATGATGCTCGGAGTCATAAGGTCAGAGGTAGCTAAAGAGACATCCTGGGATGACTCCTCCAGGGCACTTCGATCTTGATCTTAAGGCATAATATTTTCCCTTTATACTCTCTAACAATACAATTACAACTGAATCTTCCTACCCTAGAGCTACAATTTATTTATTTTTCGTAACACATAACACAACAATCAATATAGATCTTAAATTAGTAATAGTTTTTAGATAATGTTGTAATCTTAATTATCAGATGTAATATGGTGTGCATGAACCGATGATCAGTCCAATGTACCGTAAAAAATGGGTGAAAAAGAAAAGTGGAACAAAGTGCCACATTTAGAAGTAACAACCTAAGAACAGGAACTAAAGGATAGATGTGAAGACTATCAAAAGGCATTCTATAGAAATGAAGTGATAGCTTTATAATATGATTTGTCATTGCTAGCAGATGAGTTTGGTAGACAATGTTGAGATTTATTACATTTTCCTATTATCTCTTCCTTTATCTTTTATTTTTACTCAATGTAGTAGAAACATTTCATTTCTAAATTAGGTTTGATTGATTTCAATTTCCTTAACCTTTCTTTCTTGATTTTAGGAAGATTATTAATTATTTTGCTTTTAATCTTGCTTTCTCTATATCCATTAAGATCAAGCTAGTTCACTAGAAAAATATACCATTATATATTTACAGTAAATAACTAATTTTATCAATAACATTTTCTCTATTTTTCTTCAGAATTGCATTAGTAAAGACAGAAGGAAGAAAAGAAAATGACATTTATACTTTATGGTTATTTTAATTTCACCAAAAATCTCTCAAATTAATCAAAAAATTTTCTTTGCTTTGGGGTTGTCCAGTGTGAGAGTGTTTGACACAGGATTGTTGCAATCCATGGGTGTAATGGCAAATCATAAAGGGGTGCAAATTGTTACAATGATCAAGAGTGTGCCAAAACCAAAATAAGGGGTAATTTTAAAAAAGAACTGGTGCTGATGTGGGGAGAATTAATTTTTAGGAATTATTTCCTTGGTAAATCTTGAAGTCAGCTTTCTAACATATTTTACGGTGTGTCTTTTGGAGTTTTCTATAGAAAGTTATGACTATTTCTTCATAGCTGGTTCATAATTAATGCAGCATTAAGTATAGTTGAGAATTGGAGTTTCTAGCTTAATTATTTGGACTTCTTTTTATCCTTTGAGTTTAATTATGAGTCCTAGTCATTAATTCAGTGGTCATTGTATTAATTGAGCTATAATTCTTATTGGAACCATAGAACGCATTTAATTATTGTCTTTTACTTATGGTTGGAGGGTTGTTCTAAGTTATTTAAGTTTTAAAGTTGTGTAATTAGGGATAAGCTTGGTTAATTCAAATTTTAATGAAATTTCAGTGTTTATACTGATTTCTCTTTAACTTTGTATCTCTTGGTGGATCCCATAGAGTGGTGAGGTAGTTTAGCCATGTATCCTTTGTTTAAATAATTGAAGAGGTGAATTTTCTGTCTCCTTTTAGTGTTTACTTTGGTGGTGAGCTTGTCATCCTTTGAAAGAGTGCCTGTTAGGTTCCATTTCATTTGTTCCAGCCATTGGTTGAGTTGTTTATCAACTTGGTGATCCTATCTTAATTTGTTATAATTCAGTAGCCCAGCATCAGATTTTAGTATAAGAGGTTTTGGTTCAATGACTGGCCGTACTCATAGGGCTGCTTCTACTAGCCAACCGCCTCCTCCTCAAAGAGACGAACGGGATTTGATCATTGAAGATCTTAGGCAACAGTTCTAGTAAGTGCACCAACGTTTAGAAATAATAGAAAATTAAGAATGCATGGGTGGAAATCATGAAGAAGGGAAAAATGTAGCACATGTTAATGAGAGTCCATTTCACAACGAGCATGGTGAAGCATCTAGCAATAGCACTCCACCTCATCCTTATGAATTAAGAAACCTTTTCTTTCAAGATTTTGATGTAAAGGTTGATATTCTAGAATTTGAAGGAAGAATGCATCCTGATGAGTTTATTGATTGGCTTGGTACGATTGAACATATTTTAAACTACAAAAATGTGCTTGCAGTTCATAAGGTCAAGATTCCTCCAATCAAGCTGAAAAGTATACTTCTTTATGGTGGGAGAATTTGAAGAAACAAAGAGAAAGAGAGGGCAGAAGTAGAATTTTGACAAGGGAGAAAATAAAAAAAGAACTTAAGAGGAAATTTCTTCTTGAAAATTATAGGCAAGATATCTTCCTTAAGTTCAACAATTTCAACCAAAAAGTTTTTTTTTTTTGTAGAAGAGTATATGGCAGAATTTGATAATTAGATGATGAAATGTGATCCTGCCAAATCGGAAAAAGAAACCATAGCACGTTTTCTTGGGGGATTGAGATATGAAATCTGTAATATGGTACAATCGTAACCCTACTAGTCCTACAATGATGTGTATAGACTTGCTCTTAAAGTGGAGAAACAACTTTAAAAAGCGCATGTCCGTGGCACTCTTTTCAGTAACCGTGATCGCATTTCCAGTCGTGGTAGTAGTTCTTATCCAAAGCTTGAACGAGGTGTGAAAAACAACCCAAAAGCTTCTTCAATGAATGAGAATGGCACTAGTTCCAAACAATCAACAAAGCTCTTCAAATGCTAGTTCATGTCGCTTTTTCAAATGCCAAGGCTGTGGACATATTACTTTTAAGTGTCCTAATCTAAAATTGTGACACTAGCAGAGGAAGAAAGTGATTAAGAGATGGGGTAAGATGCGTTGATCAATTTTGGTAATCCAGAATTTGATGATGAAGAGGAAGCTATTTATGTAGATCATGGTGATTCTCTCTTTATTATTTAAAGGAGTTTGAGTATTGCCCAAGAATGAGAAAGTGATTGGCGCAAAAATATCTTCCATACCAGATTTACTTCTCATGGCAAGCTGTGCAATATTATTATTGATAGTGGTAGCTTTGAAAATATGGTGTCGACGAAAATGGTTGATAAACTTGGCCTTAAAACAGAGAAGCATCGTTAGCCTTACAGGATTTCACGGCTTCGGAAGGATAATGAGATCAAGGTAAACCAATGCTGCTTGTTTCATTTTCTATTGAGAAAAAGTATAAAGATGAAATATGGTGTGATGCTTTTCGTATGGATGCTTGTCATTTACTTCTTGGTAGACCATAGTAGTATGATAGGAGAGTAATGCGTGATCGCTATAGGAGTACTTATACATTCTTTAAAGATGGAGTCAAAGTTATTTCAGGTCCTTCAAAGTTAGAATGTGTTCCTAAACCTACTAAAAGAGAGGCAAATACTTTACTTACCCAAAAAGAATTTAGAAGAGAGTTAGAGAAGGGAAGTGAAATTTATGTGTTCTTATTGTTAGAAGAAAATGAAGTTAGTAATGAATTACCTTCAGTGATGAAGTATCTTCTTGAAGAATACCATGATGTTGTACCAAATGAGATACCACGAGGCCTTCCTCCAATGAGAGACATATAACATTGTATTGATCTTTTTCTAGGTGTTATATTGCCAAATAATTCAGCCTATTGAATGAGTCCTAAAGAACATGAAGAATTGGAAAGGCAGGTTGATGAGCTTATCACTAAAGGGTTGGTGAGGGAAAGCATGAGTCCTTGCACTGTAACAGCTTTTTTGGTGCCTAAAAAAGATGGTTCTTGGAGAATGTGTGATGATAGTAGGGCTGTTAACAAGATAACAATTGATTAATACTTCCTATTCCAAGGCTTGATGATCTTCTTGATCAACTTCATGGTCTTACTATCTTCTCAAAAATTGATCTTCGAAGTGGTTGTCATCAAATTCGAATGAGACCTGGTAATGAATGCGAGCATTTAAAAAAAAGAATGGCCTTTATGAATGGATGGTGATGCCATTTGGCCTATCCAATGCACCAAGTATATTTATGTGGTTGATGAACCATGTCTTTAAGCCATTCATTGGCAAGTTTGTTGTTGTGTATTTTGATGATATTCTTGTGTACAAGAAGTTGAGGAGCAACTCTTGGATTACCTTCAGCAAGTTTTCCACACTTTGAGAGATGAAAAGCTTTATCTTAACTTGAAGAAGTGTGAGTTCTTCACCAACAACCTTATTTTCTTGGGATATATGGTTTCAAACGATGGAATTAAAATGGATCCTAGCAAGATTGAGGTAATTCAGAATTCGTTGATTCCTACATCAGTCCATGACAATCAAAGTTTTCATGGGTTAGCCTCATTTCACTGTCGATTTATCAAGGGATTCAGCACTATAATGGCTCCAATTGCTGAATGCTTGAAAGGTGATAGTTTTAAGTGGACAAAAAATGTAGAAAGAAGCTTTGAGCTGATTAAAAAGAAGATGATAGAAGCTCTTATTTTATCACTTCCAGATTTTAGCAAGGTTTTTTAAGTTGAATATGATGCTTCAAACATTGGTATTGGCGGTGTTATTAGCCAAGATGGCAAACCAATTGCTTTCTTTGGTGAAAAATTGAATGAATCTCGCAAAAAGTACTCAACTTATGACAAAGTGTTGTATGCTATTTGTTAAGCTTTGAAGCATTGGAGTCAGTATCTCTTGCCAAAACCATTTGTTCTATATTTTGATCATGAAGCTTTGAAGTTTATCAACAACCAATAGAAGCTTGACGTTTGGCATGCTAGATGGGTAGAGTTTCTTCAAGTTTTCAACTGTACCATCAAGCATAAATCTAGATTTCAAAATGTGGCGGTTGATGCATTGAGCCGAAGACATTTTTGCTGACCTCTATGCAAGTGAATGTTGTAGGACGGTTATCTAGTCAAGGCAAACCAATTGTGTATTCCTCAATATTCCTCGAGAGAATTAATAATCACTGAAGCACATGGCAGTGGCATTAGTGGTTTTTGGGAGAGATAAAACTCTTGCTCTTGTGAAGGAAAACTTCTATTGGCCAAAGATGGAAAGAGATGTGATGAAGCATGTGAAGAGGTGTACAATTTGTCATATGCAAAGAGTCATAGGTAGAACAATGGTTTATACACTCCATTACCTGCTCCTAATGATTCGTGGAAAGATCTTAGCTTAGATTTTACGGTAAGATTGCCTAGAACACAACGAAACAAAGATTCAATCATGGTGCTAGTTGACCGATCTACTAAAATGGCTCATTTTGTACCATGTAACAAGACAGTTGATGCAACTCATGTGGCTAATTTGTACTTCAAGGAGATCGTGAAATTGCATGGCATTCCTAAGACTATAGTCTCATATCATGATCCAAAGTTCTTATCTCATTTTGGTGTACACTTTGGAAGAACCTTGGGACTATATAAACTTCAGTTCATCTCATCATCCTCAAACAGATGGACAAACTGAAGTTATCAATAAAAGCTTGGGAAATTTTCTGTGGAGTTATGTTGGCAAGAATTTACGGCACTGGGATCTTGTTTTACCACAAATTGAGTTTGCTTACAATAGATCGTCAAGTCAAACTTCTGGTCATAGTCCTTTTGAGGTTGTTTATGGCAAAAATTCAATAATTCCTTTGGATTCAGCTCCTATTCCTTTAAATACTCAATTTAGTAGTGATACAGGGGAGAGAGCTAAGAATATCAAGAAGTTGCATGAACAAGTTTGAGAGAAGATTTTGAAGCAAAATGAGAAGTATAAAGCTGCAGCAAACAAACATCAGAAGTATGCTGAGTTCAAAGAGGGACATCAAGTGTGGATACACATCTTAGAAAGGAAAGGTTTCCTCCAGGGAAATATGCTAAGTTAAAGCTTAGAGTTGATGGTCCATTCAAAGCTTTACAACGCATTAGAAAGAATGCTTACAAAGTTGAGCTACTTGAGCATTATGGTGTTTCCAATACATTCAATGTTTCTGACCTTAGTCTTTATCTTCGTGAAAACAACAACCAAGACTCGAGGTCAACTCTTTTTCAACCAGGGGAGCTTGACACAGGCGTGTTGCAATCCATGGGTTTAATGATAAATCATAAAAGGGTGCAAATTGTTACAAGGATCAAGAGTGCACCAAATCCAAAATAAGGGGCAATTTCAAAAAAGAATTGGTACTGATGTGGAGAGAATTAATTTTCAGGAATTATGTCTTTGGTAGATCTTCAAGTTCGCTTTCTAACACGTTCTACGAAGTATCTTTTAGAGTTTTCTACAGAAAGTTATGACTATTTCTTCATAGCTGGTTCGTAATTAATGCAGCATTAAGTATACTCAGGAATTTGAGTTTCTAGCTTAGTTATTTTGACTTCTTTTATCTGCTGAGTTTATTTATGAGTCTTAGTCATTAATTTAATTGTCAATATATTAAATGAGTTCTAATTGTTATTGGAACCATAAAATGCATTTAATTGTTGTCTTTTAACTATGCTTGGAGGGTTGTTCCAAGTTGTCTAAGTCTCAAAGTTGTGTAATCAGGGACAAGCTTGGTTAATTCAAAATTTAATGAAATTTTAGTGTTTATACTGATTTCTCTTTAACTTCGTATCTCTTGGTGGATTCTACAGAGTGGTGAGTTAGTTTAGCCCTGTATGCTTTGTTTACATCATTGGATAGTGAATTTTCTGTATCCTTTTGGTGTTTACTTTGATAGTGAGCTTGTTATCCTCTACAAGAGTGTTTGTTAGGTTCCATTTCATTTGTTCCAGCCATTGGTTGAGTTGTTTATTAACTTGGTGATCCTACCTTGATTTGTTGTAATTCAATAGCCCGACATCAGTGTTATTGTGTACATCTACAAAACCCCACTTTGCTACTTTCCCCACTTTGCAACAAAGTAGCTTACGATTACAATTTGTGTTTTTGGATCAAACTGTATGTACATGCCTTGTCTAGTGAATTCTATTTAATTTTTACCCCTGTTAACTGTTTCTTTGATTGATACATATAACTTGAATATATAATTATCCAATTAAAATACAAATTATTTTCTTCATCTAGTAAATTCAATAAAAGATATAATGAGTATCTATGATCACTACCCCTCAGAAATTTGTAATATTAAAAGGGACTCCTCAAAACTCAGATATATAGATGCTTAGGAGAGCGAATATTGCATAAAATTGTTTTTTCGAGGACATTAGAGGCTTAGAAGCTCGAAAATGTAGCTAGCTTACACTTTTAATATGATCCATAAAATGCAGATCAGTTGACATATGTCCAACGAAAAGTGCATTAGCTTGGCACATGTCAAATCTAGAACATGTGAATAAAATAATTAGATAATGCCACGTAGAATGATGAATGAAGGGAATTAATTATCTGTGTGAAGCTCAATATGAATGCAAACTTGGTGACATCTTGAGGTAAGTAAATTTTATGATCCAGTACAATTTGGGAAATATTTGGGTTGTACTAAACTTTTACCTTCACTTACTAATGATATTTGGAGCATCATGTTGGTTTTCTATTGTTCTATCTTGAGTAGCTTGATTAGTCAACTCAGTGGCTAGTACGTTTCACTAGGGGTGTGCAAATGGTAGGGTATGGTGTGGTATCGCCATACCATCCCCATACCCTACATATGTCAGGTTTTTTATTTTTATACCATACCATACCATTTTTTAATACAATACCATACCACATTTTCGCATGGTAGGGTAAGGGCGGGTATGGTATGGTATTATTCGGGTAGTTGACCAAATTGACCAGATTTTGACACTTTAAGTTCTTATTTTGACATTGTTTAATATTATGATTCATAAAGTTTGTACTAAATACAAAAATCAAGCAATTACACATCCTTAACAATACAAATAATCAAGTGACTACATATTTTATAACAACACAAATAATCAAGTAACATCATATTTATAACAATACAAAAATATCACGTAACTACATATTCCATAACAACATGAATACTCAAGCAATTACATGTCCATAACAACACAAATAACAAGTAAACTACATATCCGAATCCTTCCACAAAGTTCCAACTTCCAACCTTCAAGTCCAACCTTTAAATTCTACAAAGTTTCAATCTTTTCAACTTCTAATCTAATACAAATTTGAGAAAATAAAAAGGCAAAGAAAAAAAAAACTATAACACTCGTACAAAAATATTTTATGTAACCAATTAAATACTAACACGTGACATATTTTTTATTTTTTTAAAAAAGGTATGGTATGGTATGGTATTTTCGGGTATTTTCAAAAATATCCCCCTACCATACCATACCATGACAGATTTTGAAAATCTATATCATACCGCACCATATATTTTTTTTATACCCTACCATACCTCCACCATACCATTGCGGGTATGTTAGGTTCGGGCGGGTGATGATGTACCATGCACACTCCTACGTTTCACCAAGTAATATTGAATTTGTTGCTTATTGTTCCTAAATAGCCCTTGATTGAATCTCGGTAGTTACTGCTTTGTACTTGTTCCAAAATAGTGAAACAACAAAAGAAAAAAAATTTGTTTAAAACTTTTGCCTTTATTGATATTTGGAGATGGCTATTTGTATTTATTCGATATTATTTAGTCATGAACGGTTTGTTGTTTAATAGAAATCATCAAATTAATAATACTAGTGGTAGTCAAAGAAGTTAAAAAAAAGAAGAAGTTAATGCTGAGTTGACAGAAAATTGGGTCAAACTTAAAAAAATGTAAGCTAGTTGAAGAATTAATTTAAGGATATATTGTGGGCCACACATTAAGTAAATAAATGTGCTTCAGTTTCTAAACTTGGAGCTATCAAGTTAGAAAATGAATGCATTTTAAGTGTAATATTAACTTTTTGATTAAAAAGATTAATATTATATTTATTTTTGGATGAACCAAAAAACATATGTCACTTATTTCTTAAAAAGAAAAATTCATTCGTTGGATTTAATAAATCTAGTAGAAACAACCTAAACCTTTTAAGGTACTCTAAATTATAAAATTCTCAAGTTTAGCGTGTCTTGAATATGAAAATGATAACACAAGAAATTAACACAAACATTAATGTAAATGAAAATACTACTTTTTTAATTATAGCTTTTAAATAATGTCAACTTTTATTTATCAAAATAGAAGCACCAATCATAATAGAAGGACAGTTTTCAATAATGAAACTACAACATTATCATGTTTCAGTATTTTTTGTTGTATGTAACATGTTTTAATACTCTTAAATATTGATTTACGGTACATTAAAGTTTATTAAATTTTATAATTGAAATATTGTTATGTTAACGTTACTGTAGTACAAGCCTAAAATAAAATCCACAGCTTCGTGTATAACATAAAGGCTTGGGTGAAACATGCAAATTAGGAAGATGCAATTCCCTTTTTTGCAATCAGGCTTAGGCTTACCGTTTAGGGCTTAAGTGATGATTTGATACAATCCTTAACATGAATATATTTAAAATTTAAAATTGAAGTTCATGCATTGCCTCAATTGAAACGGTGGGATATTGATGATCAATATTTACATTTTATATTATTTAATATCAAGGTTAAAATTTCTGGCCTTTTGAGTTCTAGATTTTTTTTATCATCTTAATTTTGTAACTTATTTAAATATTTAAGTTTTAAAATCCTTAACTTATTAGTCTCTACCTCGGTCTTCAGGTAAGTGGTCCAGGCTAAAAATGTTTATCAATGTTGATGACACTTATGGAAGAAATATAAATTTTCTGATAGATTTAAGCAATGAAATTTTCACTAGGTTGTGGACTATTTGTTGCATGTAAGTGTGATTACATTTCTATTTATTTGGAGGCATAGGGTGCATTTGGTAGTCCGCTTAGTATTGAATAGGATGGCATAAAATGGTTGTAGCATGTTTAGTTTGAAATTTGAGGGTACTAAATAGTATAATGGACTGGATAAGACAGGCATTAATTGGCTGAAAGTTTTCTCTCCCCTTCGCTTTGCAAGGGGAGGACTAGAGGAGAGAGAATTTGAGATTTATCTCGGTTCTCTACAAATTAAGGAAATATTTTATTTAAAATTGTAGTTAAATAATTATAACAGTTTATTAAAACTTTATTACTTATTATTAATAATAAACACACATTTTCATTGTTATAATAAATATTTTAATTAAATAATAAATTTCTGCAAATATAACTAAAAATCAATTATCAATTAATTTTTTTAATCAAATGTTTCCAAAATTTCACTAGGCTGTCGACTATTTGTTGCACATAAGTGTGGTTACATTTCTATTGCTATAGACATATACTGGCGGTGACATTATGGTTGCAACTGAGAGATTTTGATTTCTCTTCCCGTAATTTCCTTAATTGTTTAGCTTTAGATTCATATGCATTTCCAAATTTATATTTTAATTTGCCATCGTAATTAATTTTTACATTATGTACTTCTGGGCCTCCTATGATTAATTTCTATTCCCACTTCTCTGATTTAGTGTTACAATATTTAGCAGATGGTTTTTTTTTTGGCAGTTAAAATATTGATCAAATAGCTGCTTTGTTTTCCATTTAGCATCTCAAGTGACGAAGGACACCAATTATTTAATTTTGCCTACCTTATCAGATTTTGACACAAAATTTGTACATGTAAAAATTATTGCACATATAAGGAACTTGTCGTTGGAGCATGAAGAGATGCAGACGGATCCCATATTAGAAAATAGTAACAGAATGATGCATGCTTGCATGATTTGGGATCTAATGATTGAGGCCATTTAACTTTGAAATATGAAATGGGTGGAAAATAGTAACAGAATGATGCATGCTTGCATGATTTGGAATCTAATGGTCGAGGCCATTCAACTTTGAAATATGAAATGGGTGGTTTTCATATTTCTTTTGATCGATTATTGATTCCCGGAAAATCAGTGACCACATGAGGTGTCATGGGTCCAGTACTATTTCAAATTGCATGAGATGTGGAGATGCATGGCTGGTGTCAGAAGGTGAAATGGGGAGTTCCAGTGGTTTTTTTTTTTTTTTTTTCCTGTTCTCTCTCTTATATTTTTGCTTTGCTACAATCATGCAATTAATCATTTCCTCTTTCAATGCATCAGTCATTGAACAGAAAATTGATAAACAATTTGCCATACCAATTAAGAGTTGTGAAAAGTCAGGACTAGTGCATAATTTCCGGTGACTTTTACCTCATTACATCGCTTGTAACATGCTGTGAATTTTGTTGATAAGGAAGAAGAGAAAACTGAAGACAAATCAACAATGCAAAATTTTGCCGATGATTATGTTAAGTAATGTTGTTAAAAGTGAGTTAATCCAGAATTTTAGATAATATAATGCAGCGTAAAACCAGAGAAATTCCATTATTAATGCTTTCTGGACCATTTATTGCTAGAATGTGCCACACGTACAAGTGCGCTTGTCTTCTTAATTGGTACTTCTGAACATGTAATTGTGCGCTTCATTTCCTTGGTTTTTATGATAACAAAGTCAATTTCAGTATTATTAGTAAGACTTTTCATTTCTTACTTGATTCAAATACATAAGTTCATATCAATATAATCATTTAATATAGTCTTCCTACTAGAAAAAAAAATAAAAAAACTCCTAATTTCTTGTGTATATCTCTTCCTTTCAACATGAATAATTGTTTCTACATGTTGATCTTTTTATCAGAAAAAATTGGCTGAATTCCAGAGTTTCATGAGTTGTGTTCGAAATTGCCTTCTTTTTTTTTCAACAATAAAACTGCACTTTTAAATTTCCTACACATTTCCCCCACAACCGATATGACATTTACATGTGATCTTTACATCTTTTAATTTCATTTGATCAAACTGTTTTATATTCAGTTTTTCTTCACCCTAAAATGTTTCACGTTATATGAGAGACTTTATACACCTGTTTGCAAATTACTTTTTGTCTAATCAATTAATGACCACTAGGTAGGAAGCTTAACATTCCCTGGAGATGGAATTGATAGGATTATTTAGTTTCTTGAACATGATGACTGGGATTGGAACTCTGGAAGGAAGTTTAAGGCTCCATTTTCATGACGAAAGAAACTGTAGACTTCATACAGTACTCAAAAGAAATTCAAATCCTTTTGGTGGCATATGTCCATTAGGGACAAGAGTCAGAGCTGATCATGAAGTTAACTCCCAATTGATGAATAGAAAAAAAATGTCCTAACAGGTGAAAATAAATGCTATTGAAAATCTGTCACTAAATTCACTGAGCATATATCTATTGATATGCTTTAATTGCTACCCGAAATCCATCACCTACCAAGATTTGACAAGCCTCTCAAGGCCTCTCAATATATAATTCATTTCCATTTTTGGTGTATCTAGCCTTTACACTTTCCCTCACTGCAAATTGTAGCTTTATTATCTCCTGATCAATCCTCACACAACCTACAGTTGTTCCAGATTAATTTTTTAATGATAGCCATGGAGAGCAGACTATACCAAGAAATCAGAGATTTTATAGATTCAATTATCACAACTAGATATGCAATATAGAAATACCGATGTTTAGCTACAAGTAGGTATGTATAAGAGTTACATTACATTATATCACAAGAAAAAACAAAAAAAGAACTCAACAAGAGTTTTAGGTTTAGATAAGAGATGCTAAAGGGAAACTTAGTCTAAGTTGAATCAAAGAAATTAACCATAAACTTGAAGTGGTGAAGTCTCAGGGCTTGACTTGCTGAGTGTAAACGTAGTCCAAGTGAGCCTCTGCGATTAGTCTTCTCTTGAAGCATTCTTGATCTCCATTCCCATTAGCTTCTGCAAGTACATATATTCCCCAACATAAATGACTGAATAAGTTTTTCATTTCCATTTTTTTTCTGAAACTTAATTATTATAGTATTGAAGTTAATAATAGGTAAAATAGGTAATCGAAACATACATACATTTACTCATTGTCCTCCATCCTTTCGGAAAAAAACTTCCTCACTAATTTCCTTGACATTCAACTTCTCACTACAAGAAAAATGATCATATTTGGCGGTCTTAAAAGCGCCACCAATGGCACCGCCAAATATAGTCAATTTGACTATATTTGGCGGTCGGTCAAAGTGACAAATATGCATCTGACTATACTTGACGTTTTTTGACCGCCAAATATAGTAGGTTTAAAAATTAAAAAAAAATATACTTGGCGGTTTTTGGCCGCCAAGTATAATAATTCCAAAAATTAAAAAAAAATACTTGACAGTTTTTAAAAAGCCAAGTATTTGAAATATATATATATATATATATATATATATATATATATATATATATATATATATATCAATTTGGATTGATCTAATTATAACCTAAAAAGGGTCAAGTTCGGTCTTTCTTAATCAAAACAAAGTCGACTTGGAATCTGATATTAAAACAAAATAGCTACAACATACAGACAAGATAGGATAAGAAATGTTGAATTGCAACCATTTAATCCTTGAGAAAAGAATGAGCAGATCAAGTTAGAGGATTATGAACAGATCAGTCATGTTCTTCAAGAGCGATGGATTTCGAATGACAAATGCCTTCCATTCTTCTTTGTTGATTCTACCATCCCCATCAGCATCAGCATCAGTAAATGTCTAAAGAATTGGCAAAAGATACAATGAGTATTAGATTGCCCTAGAAAATTACTCAAATTAAGTAGAAGCAAAGAAGTTAAACAACTGACTGACTTTGTCGATGATCGATTCAAGAAGGTCATCTGACAATTTTATTTCCGATTCCATCAAAATGGCAATAACCATTTGCTTAACCTGAGTATATCCAAAGAACAATTAGCTATAAAGTCAACAAAAGCCCCGAAGGATCACTAATTGAAAGTTCTGGCAAAATTAACTTTTGGCAACAAATACAAATCAGTAAACTTACTTCCTCTCGCTCAATGAACCTTGTTTGTCTCAGATCATATAGCCTAAATGCAACTGCAAAAAAATAATTAAAAAGAACAAAATTAATTTTTTTTGTGAACTAATTCTTGGTTTTATGTCATTCCAAAAAAATTTATCTTCGACTCTTCCAATCAATTTTGTCTTCCATCGGGGCATAGGGATGGAAGACATTGAGTGCATGAACAAATTCCTCAAATTCAATGACACCATTTTTCTTTTCATCAAAAAGATCAAAAACCTACAAAAAAATAAAAATAAAAATGCAATGGTTGGACACAGCAGTAATGTATAAATTGAAGATAAACTTCTATGAGCAAGACTAGAACTTCTACTTCTCAAGCAAGAATATGTGAAACTCAATGATGGACCATCAATCTTTTGAAACTTATTATTGATATCATAATACCACTTTCAACCGCAGACTGAACAAATCCATAGACGAATTAGGCAAGACCATAGGAAAAAAAACCTTCATAGTAATGTTGACAGAGTCCACGACATGGACACCAATGTTTTCGGATGAGAATTTGCACTCACCATCTTTTGCAGTGTATGGATATGCCTTCTCAGTATCAAAGCCACCATTGTACTTTATGTACTCAAAATTAAGCTTGAGATGGCAACCCACCACTACAACCAAAATTATTAAAAGCTTGGGCACAGTCCACAAGCTGCTGTTCTGACAAAGAGATTATGTCAAAGCCAATAGCAATCTAAAACTAACATATAAAATCACAACATGCATAGGTGAAATAGCTCATGTGCATGGCCAGTATAATGAAGGAATAATGTCAATTTCATAATACTTGATAAAGTCATAACTCAAAAACAACTGAAAATCATGTATTTAATAAAAGAAATGATCAATTTGCAGTATACAGTGATGGTTAAACATCTAGTTTATCAAATATGCAGCAATCAAGGTAAATGCTATCACTTGCAAAGTTAATGTTGACCCAAAGTCATGTGAATTACAATGATATCAAATATGCATATTTACCAATCCTTATTATAAACCACCATGCAAAGTAAGCACCATTAGATTAAAAAAAAAAAAACTCATGTATTCATGATGACTTAAATTATGTAATACCGAAATTAGTTCTCATGACAAAATGCGTATGAGTTCAATTATTCAAGGGCAATGTACCTATATGCAAATTGACATACACATAATTTATGAAGCAAAATCATGCGAATCACTATTAGATCATGCACAAGTTCAGACCATCAACATCTCATGCACAATGTCATTAATCCATATTCCTCAAGCAATATTTCATTCACAGTTTCTAAAAACCATAAAAAATTCATCGATACAAAAAATTTACTCAATTTGACCTCAACTGTAATTATTCAAAATCAAAGGCTTCATTCAAATTCAGTCTTAAAACTCATGCACAGAAATCACTAGACAAACTTTAATCACAACATTCATACAAACTCAGTCATCACAAAATCATATAACATCCAAACACTCCCAAATATTCCATTCTGTCTCCCAAACTCCATATTGCAACTCCACCTATTATGATGGCCACAACACTTCAATCATCATCCATAATATCTCATATATAAGCTGCAAATAATGTGACTTAAAAGTGAAGTGTCAATTTCATAATTGTAAATCTCTTACCTGATTTCCACGTAAAAGAAAGAAAACAAGCAAAATTTTGTCAGAACTCCCCTCTTAGCTTCTTCTTCCATCAAAGACATCTGTCGGCGAGCTTGCCTTTTCTGTTTGCTGCCAGTGGACTTACTTGGTGAGCCAGACTGGTTACTAATGAGGAAAATAGACTAACCCTATGTAACTAGAACTGACGAAATATCTACGAGCAAATTATTTCTGCAAAAACAAGCAAAATTCAGACCTCAAGACCAGCTACAAACAACTTAAAAAAAAATCTATATAATGATATATTAGAGGAAAAGAGAAAGAGCAATTGGAGCATCAGAAACTCGATAAGAATCCACCGTCAACCCAACCAACCACAACCCAGGAAAAACAGTCTTCAGCAAACAAAAATAAAAAGTAAAAATCAGATTATCAATCAACAAAACAAAACGAAAAAAAAAAGATTTCTTTTTTCCTACCTCAAGCTGTTTCTGGACATTTTTTGGCCGCTTCCTCGACCGACGAGCCGGCCTCGACCCCGTCATCACAAAGATATCTTCTTCAATCTCTTCTCTCGACAAAGTTATCATAAACTTGCTCTTCTCCAGCTTCTCAAAATAATAACTAAACTAAAATTGAGAGCAACTGATTTTTTTTCTTTTTCAAAAAAGAGATTTGTCCCTGAAAAATTATTAGCAAAAAATAGATTGATACTGTAAATCAAATTATTTACAATGACATACTCCAACGTGACTCTGATACAGCATCATGCAAACCAAAATAACAAAATGAAGAGTGTAATAAGTCAAATTGAAAATCACCTCTTGAAATTGGTCCCTGAAAAATTATTAGCAAAAAATAGATTGATACTGTAAATCAAATTATTTGCAATGACATACTCCAACGTGACTCTGATGCAGCATCATGCAAACCAAAATAACAAAATGAAGAGTGTAACAAGTCAAATTGAAAATCACCTCTTGAAATTGGATCTTGGTAGGCCTTAATGGAATTGGATCCTGAAATTACATTATGTGGCAGGGAAAGCGTCTTCCCCCTTTTGTCGTCAAATGAAACCGATGCTTGCATCGATGGGCATCACGGCAACCTTAGCACCTTGTTTTTCATGGAAGTGGGGCACACAATTTGGGGATAACAAACCTAGTCATTACACCCGTCCACACTTATCAGGATAAGCCCTTCCATGCCATACATAAATTAAACAGCAGACCGACAAAACACAATCAAAAATTGATAGAATAGAGCTCAAATTTTGAAGTCAAATGGCAGTAGAAACCACTTCAATGTTCGATCTAGGCTCCAGAATATGCAATCAAATAGCTTCAGTCTTCTCCAAACCCACCAGCCCATACCCACCATCGTTAGACCTAATAGTGGCAGAGCTGACCACCATAGCCAGCCAAAACAGTCGCGTCTTCCTCTACGTTGTGGATCGGGAGGGCCTGATGTTGAAAACACTTTGCATGCGTTTAGCCCCCTTGGGTCTTTCTGCCCACTTTGTTTTCAACATGACGACCCCTCCAATCTCGAATTCCAATCTCCTTATCGCATCCGCTGGGCCCGGAACATTCTCCACGGTGGAGGCCTTATACTCTCTGGCACGGTCGTATGGTGGCAGAGTGTTGCTTCTCACAGCTCAGCCCGAGAGTGGATCGTGTGTGAAGCCTGCTAGCTTCACTCGGAATGTTTGGGAGAGAGAGAGGTCGTGAAAGGGTGGAGGCGTGATGGAGCAAACCAACGGCAGTGAAAGGGCTAAGCTCAAGAGAATAGAAAGTGATTTTAGGGTTAAGAGAATTTAGGTTAATGGCAAATGGGTTTCATGAGGTGTAAAACACGTGTATGTTTAAAATTTTATTAACCAATAAAAATGTATCATGTGAGATATTTTAAATATATATATATTTTTTTTGGCTTTTTTCATTTTTGTAAGTATTAATTGTTTTTATTTAAATTCTAAAATAAATTATAATAATTTTTACTTAAACACAAATGTTATATTATTTCAACATAAGATTTTATTCAAGATTTTTAATTTCTTAATTTATTTATTTCATACAATTTCTATATTTAAAAATTTACTTCTTATTAATTTGATTTTAAAAATTTATTATTTAATTTATACAAAAATATTATCTTTTATTTAAAAATTTTTAAAAATGAATTTTAATTAAATATTAAAACATAAAATTGTATTATTTAATTATTATTTTGAGATTTTTAACTTCTTTTTATTGAAATTTAAAATATTATATTCATAATGCTTAAAAGAGAAGATGAAAAATAGAGGGAAATAGGAAATATTACATATTCACATACTTGTAACATTTTTATAAAAATATGATAAATATTCGATTGAATAAAGACAAAAGTAACAAATAAGATGAATAGACATGTTTGACTTTCAGAACAATGTTATATTTCTCACTTTTTTTAAAAAATGCCAAATAAAAAAATTACAAAGTGATAAATATGTAAAAAATTCTTGTAGATCTGTTCTTGTGCTGAAAAAAAAAAGAAAAAAGAAAAGCAAAATAACCCAAGTTGGTTGCTAAAGCTAAACAACTGAAAGAAGAATGAGTAATGAATACTGGAAAATTAAGAAGATATGGCAGTTTGATTACCTAACCTTGTTTGTTGACTATGAATCGGTTAGATATGCTTGTGGAGAAAATGAGAAGGATGAGGAGAAGAGCACTATATTGAAAGTGTAGCTTCATGGTAGATACCTTCTCAACACACACGGTAAACACAGACAACAGAAGACAAAGAGAGAGAGAGAGAGAGATTAAAGAATTTGAAGTGTATAAAAGTTGGCCTGGGTTTTGGAAGGAGGAGGAGAATCTTGATATGAATACATGCAAAGAAAAGAGCCGCACAATTAGTCACATGAATGAGGCTTCCAATAAGGCAGCGATAATGCCTCATATTGTGGACCAAGACCAACACAATCTTCTTATAGTGTGTGTGGACCAACAACATCTTATTCCAGATCACGTACCAGAATTCTGTACTCACCTTGTCTTTCTTTCAAAATTATGATTGGTCGTCATTGAAAACAATTAAGAAAGAATAAAAATAAATCTTAACCATTCACATGCATTCAGGTGCTAATTTATATCATAATTCCTTGTCCTTCTAATAATAACACACTACATGATTGTATGACAACACACCACTCACTGTTTGAGGTGAGGAGAGATACGTTAAAAGGGCTTTGTTACTGCTTTAGTCACGGTCTGCCATGGTCATGGTGGTCCTAGCAAGTCCAAACAGCATCAAAAATCAATGTAATAGTGGTTGACAGTGTCGTCAAGTCAACCTTTTGGACATGCTCAGACATGCAGCTGTTGCATCCCCCTTCTCACATGTTTTCAATCATGCACCTTTAACATAAAACTCAGTCACACGCACTACAAAAAAAGTGATGTATAGTGACTGCAAAATTAGTCCCTATAAATGAAAAATCTGTTCCTAAATTAATTTTGTGACAAAATAAATGTCACAAAGAATTAGTCACTTTTGCCCCTCTCACAATAGGTTATACTGACTATTATTTGACTATTACAAGCACAAAGTGACTATTATTCATTTGTCACTATATTTGTCTCTAAAGCAATGTTTTAGCGACTATTATGAATTAACAGTAAGTTGGGACAAAATAAAATCTGTCCTTGCATATACATTTTATGACTATTTAATTTTGTCACTAGCAAATATTTGTCACTTTTAGTTGTGTCGTAATGGATACAATTATTAATAATATTTTTGTCACCAACTATACTTAAGTGATTGATTTTCGAGTCCTCAAATCAAAAGACAACAATTTTTGTATCACAATAATTGATATTTATTGCTAGCTCATTCTAGGTAACAAAGCAAGAACATTTTTATTATTCAATTTCTACTAATAAAAATATCATATATTCAAAACTATACATCATAAAAAAATAATAATAATAAAGTTGTATATAATGTCAAACAAATGAGCATGACTCTTAAGCATTACATCATTTTTGTTTTTGAATCCTCTTGAAGATGTTTTTATGCACTTGTTAGAGCAGATCTTTGTAATTGCTTCTCCTTATACATCATAAGCCACAGAGATCGCTCTAACTGATGATGAATTAATCCCAATACTGGAACCAAAAGTGTGAATAAAATCTACCTCTTAGTGCTTAACTTTAGTTGATGGTCCATAAACCTGTATATAATATAGATAATGAGTAAGAACTAATAGTTTACAAGTTAAAATAAGATATTATAAATGTATCAATATTTCAAAAAACATAAAAATTGCAACTTGTTATAAACTAAAATAATGTTCAAATAAAAAACTCGCTATAATGAAAGCAAATACAAAAATTAAAATTTTTAAAATTCAACAATTAATTACAATTTTTTTTAAGACTTTCCCCAATTTTCCTCCACTTAGATATATAGCCAAACTATTGTGGACTATCCACATATCTCATATCATCGACAATCAATTCCATAATACAATAACATAGCTTAGTTTAATTTAATAATTAAATTTCTAAAAGACCTAATTTCGTGACAACCAACTTAAAATTTAACATAGCTTTCTTAAATTTCTGAGAAAGCTAAATTTATATTTCTTAGCAACCAACTTAGTTCTCTAATTAAATAAACAGTTGCGGCACCAATGAACAAAGGAAAGAAAAAAGGGAAAATTGAAAAAATAGTCCAAATTAAGGGGCCTCATGAAACATAAGCCACTCGTATAAAATTTTGATGCAGTAGACATGTTTTTCTCATAAATTATCCCATCACCCTTCTCCATTAACCCTCAAGAATGCAAGAAAACAAAAACAAAAAAAAAAAAACAAAAACAAAAAACGCAGCAACAATAAAACATAGAAAAAAAATTTCATCTTCTTCTCTCTTCTTCACTTTTTCTCTCTCTGCAATTCCAATATCTCTCTCATCTTCTTCTCTCTTCTTCTCATATTTTTCTGCACTTTCTTCTCTTATTCAAAACTAGCATTATCCAACAAAAATCTTGAACTGTAATCAAATCACTATCCCACTTTGATTTCTTCCCACATTTGTCCACTTAATTAATTCAATCACTTTCGTGTTGTCAGATTTTATGCCATCAAGTGTTGGATTTCATACCATCAAACATATCGAGTGTCAATTCATGCCATCGAGTGTCGATTTCATTTTGTCGAATGTCAGATTCTATGCCGTTGAGTGTCGGATTTCATGCTTTCGAATGTCAGATTTCATGTTGTCAAGTGTAGGATTCCGTCGAGTGTCAGATTTTATACTATTGAGCGTTAGATTTCATATCATCGAGTGTCAGCTTTCATGCCTTCGAGTGTCAGATTTCATATTGTCAAGTGTCGAATTCCGTTAAGTATCGGATTTTATATTGTTGAGTGTTAGATTCCATACCGTCGAGTGTCGGCTTTCATACTGTTGAGTGTTGGATTTCATGCTGTTGAGTGTTAGATTTCATGCTATCGGATTCCCAAACTGTTATTTGTTTCTCTCTTGCCTTCTTTCTTCTCGTTTTAAAACTCGAGTTGATGAATATATTTGACGATGAATAAGAGGGAGAAAATGCAGGAAAATATAGGAAGAAGAGAGAAGAAGAAGAGAGAGATATTGGAATTACAGAAAGAGAAAGGATGAAGAAGAGAGAAGCAGATGAGAGAGAAAATGCGAGAAAATATAGGAAGAAGGGTGGTTAGGTAATTCATGAGAAAAAAGGTCTATTGCATCAAAATTTTATGTGAGTGGCTTATTTTTCAATGAGGTCCCTTAATTTAGACTATTTTTTCAATTTTTCCAAGAAAAAATGCAGAAGAGAGAAGCAGATGAGAAAGAAAATGCGAGAAAATATAGGAAGAAGGGTAATGAGGTAATTTATGATAAAAAAAGTTTATTGCACAAAATTTTATAGAAGTGGCTTATTTTTCAATGAGGTCCCTTAATTTGGACTACTTTTTTAATTTTCCCAAGTAAAAATGCAGAGCAACTAAATACCTTTGTGAATAGGATACTTGACCATTTTCTTGGATCATGAGAGCTTCAAAAAATAAGAAAAAATAAAAACTTAATGAACAAGCATCATACTCTGTCACATAATTTCGTAACTAAAAAGAAGAAACCAAATAATAATAACAATAAAGAAGTCCATTAGGTAGTGTAAACAATTTGACAAATGCCTTGCTTTTATTATAAGGTTCTTATCTTGCACTATTACCATATTACATTTATATATAAACTAGTAAAGCAATAATTTATAATTTACCAAATTTCATCAAATATAAAATCTTTCTTTTATTAATGACATAAACCAAAAAAAAAATTATCAGATCTCAATTAAGTACCATATTGGACTATGATTGGTTTCTTACAATTTGTGATGTGATGCATGAAACTGGTTAAAGGCTCTTTAACATATATTTTTCAATTCTGATACTGCCTTGTAATCATGATTATAGATTAAACAAATAATAGTAGCTTAGTACAACAATTCGTTTATATTATTTTTTCAGATTAATAATACAAAATATCATAACTCACAAAGTTTCTAACGAAATAATCTTAGGATAATGTTGTGGAGAAGCATTTCACAATTATGCATTTCCATTGTTTTAATATAAATGCCAAATTGCTTTTTCAATGCATCTCACTATTAGAATTACTTATAAATGGTCCCTTGGTTCTAATACTCTTAAACTAATTTTCTAAAAGTAAGTGGCAGCAATATTAGGTTCTCATATCTCTGTGAACATTTTTTTAAGATAAAAAAAAAAGAAAAAGAAAAGAAGAAGAAAAGCCCTCTTTTTAATTAACTTAAACTGTATGTTTCTTATTGCTAGAAGAGAGTTTAAATCGTGGAGGGTCTAATAATTTTCTTTTTTTTAAAAGAAGAGTATACTGCTAATTTGTAGTATCTTACTTTTCTTTGATACAGTATAAAAATCCTTCATATACTAAAAACCAAATCAAACTAAGAGTGCTATTATAAGTTATAACTAAAAGAATAAATAACAATATCTCATCAAAATATCTCTGCATTAAATTTGACTACCGTATTGTAGTATAATTTTCACCAAATTAAATGGACAAAAATTCCAAGATAAAATATATAATTTTCCTCAATCAAATCATGCTCTCTCTTTTTGAACAGTATAACTGTAAAATAAAAGCATCAACTTTAACAAGTTTTCTTAATAAACAAAATGGATGACCTAATTTTAACAAAATAAAATAAATAATAAAATTCGTAAAATAGAAATTGATATCAAATTAGAAGAACAGAAATAGTAAACTTACTAATACAACAATTTGCAGAAACCCATTGATCCATGCAAAATGACACGCCTCCATGTTCATATGTATGGATGTAATGACCAAGGAGAAGCAACACTAGTTTTTGACAGAAAATGAATTATTTCTTTGATGATAAAAAGCATACTCCCACAATAAACTATACTCCGTTTTCAATATGGAGATACACTACTGATCAATCCCCACAATTACTCCTAAGAATCTGCAACATTCTAAAATAACATAGAATAAAAACATTCCTTATTTGCTTAATAAAATTATTCCTTATTTGTCTATTTTCCCAAAATGCCGTTACAATCCCACATCCTCAAAATAGCCTTGTCCTCAAGGCTTGACATTAGGAAACTGCTGCGGCAGATTAAACAAGTCCTCCCATGTAGCATCTTCTGGAAATGAGTTGGACCAATGAACCAAAACTTAAGTGATTGGCTTGTTGTTTTTCTTAGCCAGTCTTCTCTCTAACAAAGCAACCCGCGGATACAATTGCACCCTCCCCTCATCATCCACAGTAGGGAGATCAGCCTGTGGCACGGTAGAGGTGCCTAATTTCTTCTTGAGACATGACACATGAAAAACAAGATGCATGCGTGCCCCATATGGAAGGTCCAACTTGCAAGCTACCTGGCCAATACGTTGAAGAACCTTGTAAGGACAAAAAAATCTCGGTGAGACTTTCTGATTTCCACGAACAACTGTGGAAGTTTGCTTGAATGGCTATAACTGCAAGTGGACTAAATCACCTTCTTCAAATTCGTGCTCTGTTCAATGCCGATCAGCCGCTTGCTTCATGCAATTTTGAGATTGCAACAAATTTTCGCTTAAAAGTCTGACTATGTTATCTCTATCCACTAGTTGTTGTTTAACAGCGGCTACAAGTGTTTCTCGAGGCACATAAGAGGTAAAAGTAGGCGGTGGTCAATCATAGACAACCTCAAAAGGAGTTTGGCGAGTAGAATAATAGAATGATGTATTATATCACCATTCAGCAATGTTTAGGTCTATCTCCTGTCATACACCGCAAATATTATTCGAGACATTTGTTAACAATTTTAGTTTGGCCATCAAACCGTGGATGATAAAAGGAACTTATCTGCAATTGGACACCCTGCAAAGTAAATAACTTCTACCAAAATTTGCTTATAAACACACGACCCCTATCCGAAACTATTGTCCGAGGGACTCCATCAAGCTTAAAAATGTTATGCATAAAGATTTAGGCGACATCCATTGCCGTGTAAGGATGACACAAAGTCAAACAAGTGAGCATACTTACTTAAGAGATCAACCACCACAAAAATAACATCCTTTCTCAAAGATTTGGGAAGGCCTTCAATAAAATCCATGGAAATGTCAGCCCAAACTTTTTTCGAAATTGGTAAAGGTTGAAGCAATCCAGTAGTAGAAATGTTTTCTAGCTTGTTTCTTTGACAAACATCACATTCGGCTACATATCTTTTAACATCCTTGCTTATCTTCTGATGGAGAGCTCGTTTAATTCGTTTAATTGTTTTCTTTATTCCTGAATGGCCAGAACTAGGTCCGTTATGAGCTTCACGCAAAATGATTGGCTTAAGAGCAGAACTTTTGCCCAGCCACAACCGCCCTTTATATCTCAATTGGTTATCTTTCGAAGTATACTAAGAAGTCGCCTACGAACACTGCTGAATGGAAAGAATTAGTTGTTGAATTTCTGAGTCGTCTCCCACTCTTGTTGCAGCTGTTCCATCCAAACAGAAATAGGCAAAGAAAGTGCCATATTTATAGCACAGTCATCAGATTGCCTAGATAGAGCATCGACCACTTTCTTTTCTTTTCCACTTCGAAAATGAATCTCAAAGTCATAGCCCATAAGCTTCATCAACCACTTCTGTTGCATAGGAGTTGAAACTGTTGGGAATATTTATAATAAATTTAAATAATATAATCAAACAATAATATATTGAAGAAATAATAAAATATAAATTAGATTAACATAACATATATTAAATAAATAGAATAAGTAAAGAGATAGAGTAAGAAATATGTAGTCTAAGCACTTGGGAGGCATGTCAAAGGCATTGTCCTAAAGCCAAAGAGTCCTCCTCTCATGCGGATCATATCGGTACTCAAGGGCTACAAGATATAACCCAATGCTCACAGCCTATCTTCTCGATGAGCACGATCATCGGAAGAAAATAATCTGTCTTCATGTGTCGCGGTTGCTCAAAACATAGAAAATAATAAAAAAATATTCATATTCTAATGTTAGAACCATGAGACTCCTTTATATAATAATCTCGTAGCTTAGGTAACTTACAAATTAATTCTTGTAACTCCCAAGCTATAAGTTCTTAATAAAAACATGAAAGTTACAAATAATAAGTGTCGTAACTTATGTTTTTATTATATTTGTAACGTATGAAATTAATCTCAAAACAAATTTTGTAACTCATGATATAAATGTTTGTTTTAAACCTTTTATCTCCAACAGTCCCCCACAAAATGTTTAAAACTTTATAAAATAAAATATCAAGATAAAAATACTCATAAAATAAAAATTATATATAAAGAGCAACCTTCTATTATGCAATGGGTATAGGTATATTTCGGGTTTGAACCTACATTTAGTGTTGATAGTATCCATTTGAGAAATCTGAGTGAACAAAGTCTTGAACTCGATTTCTTGACCAAACTTCAAACTATCACACATATAATATCGACGAAGATATGGTTTTAGAGGGTTAGCGCTATTAATGGCCATGCGCTTAAGCTTGATTCTTATGGGAGTTTTAGAGAACAGCCCAATTCTCATAGTCGCGACCCTCACGACGCTTTCACATAGGTGAGTCCTCAAAAAGTATATGTGACCTATACCTCACAAGAGTATCTAGCCTTTAGACTCATTTAGGATAAATATCATTCCTAACATCACATATAACAAGCACTTTGCCATAGGGATGAGTAGGATCATATCTCGTCTAAGATATGTCATTATAGCTGTGCTTAACAAGTCACGTAATACGATTGTCCTACCTATTGAACCTCCTTCATGGGATCTCCAATCATAGAGGTTGGGTTACTTTCCTAGGTGACTCCCTTCGAGCTTAAGCACATCCCCCTCGATAATTTAATTAATTAATTATCATGCTAAAAATCTTTATAATTGCACAAAATCTCACTGATTTTATCTTTGAGAACTAGGTTTCATTATTTTGATGATTGCTTCCATTAGCTCTCTTAAATAATATTAAATATTTCACAAAAAGAATGTTAGAGAACATAAGAATATAAAAGGCACAATAAAGAAAATTGAAGGAGCACTTAATTACCTCATAAGTAATAATATTTTCAAACTCATACACAAAATTAATAATCATTTAATAATTTATAATATCATTTTTTCCCAAAATATCATAAAAACATTAACAACCATCAATTAAAGAAAACCTCCACATTAAGTAACGTTTTAAATACACTAGCAATAACTCCATAAAATATTAATGCACTAATATGTTAAATTTTTAACACTCATCAAAATAATAACTACACTTAAATCATTGTTATCTTAATTATACAAAATTAAGAACTAAAATATGAAACTGCTCAAAAGCTAGAAACCCCCACATTAAAAATATTTTTTCAATCCTCACATTAATAAGATATTTATTGCTAAAACTACAAATATAATATATATAACTCATATATGTATTTAATAATAATCATTAGCATTTATGCTATTATTTCTTTCAATACAACCACATAAATTATCATAACAATCTATTATTCTTCTTAACATACTCTAGTAATCAATTATTTAGATGTTATCATCTAATATACATGATAACCACAAGAAACTATGAATTAATAGCTCACCACCTTGCATATAAGTTCCTAATAAACACATGGAAATGAAATAAAAAATTTAATACATGCAAGTAATATAATTGAATTCTTAATCAATCAATAATAATATGCAACCAAGATCCACTACAACAAAACTGGCATTTTATGTCGGCCAAAAAATGACATTTATCATTATATTTGTCGGTTTTAGCGCAACATAAAGTGGCTTGTCACATATTCCTATACGTGTCACTTGGCCAAATTGACATAAATAATTTAAAATATGTGTCATTCCGAAACAGACATGTATGCAGTAAATATTTGCCAATATGTGTCAGTTTCTATCAAATATGTGTTTGCTAGTGAGTGACACAAATAATATAAAATATGTGTCATTCATAAACAGACATGTATGGAGTAAATATTTGCCTTTACGTGTCAGTTTCTAACAAAAATGTGTCTGTTAGTAAGTGACACATAAGTTGTGTCAGTCACCAAATGACACAAGTTTGTGTCATTTTACGAGGTGACACCTATATAACGTTGTTCATCGAGTGACACAGGATAGGATATTTGTGTCATTTCACACAAATAAGCTCTGTGTCGTTCATTGGTCGACATTCACATATGTGTCACCTATGAACACTGCTGAATGGAAAGAATTAGTTGTTGAATTTCTAAGTCGTCTCCCACTCTTGTTGCAGCTGTTCCATCCAAACAGAAATAGGCAAAGAAAGTGCCATATTTATAGCACAGTCATCAGATTGCCTAGATAGAGCATCGACCACTTTCTTTTCTTTTCCACTTCGAAAATGAATCTCAAAGTCATAGCCCATAAGCTTCATCAACCACTTCTGTTGCATAGGAGTTGAAACTGTTGGGAATATTTATAATAAATTTAAATAATATAATCAAACAATAATATATTGAAGAAATAATAAAATATAAATTAGATTAACATAACATATATTAATTAAATAGAATAAGTAAAGAGATAGAGTAAGAAATATGTGGCCTAAGCACTTGGGAGGTATGTCAAAGGCATTGTCCTAAAGCCAAAGAGTCCTCCTCTCATGCGGATCATATCGGTACTCAAGGGCTACAAGATATAACCCAATGCTCACAGCTTATCTTCTCGATGAGCACGATCATCGGAAGAAAATAACCTGTCTTCATGTGTCGCGGTTGCTCAAAACAAAGAAAATAATAAAAAAATATTCATATTCTAATGTTAGAACCATGAGACTCCTTTATATAATAATCTCGTAGCTTAGGTAACTTACAAATTAATTCTTGTAACTCCCAAGCTATAAGTTCTTAATAAAAACATGAAAGTTACAAATAATAAGTGTCGTAACTCATGTTTTTATTATATTTGTAACGTATGAAATTAATCTCAAAATAAATTTTGTAACTCATGATATAAATGTTTGTTTTAAGCCTTTTATCTCCAACAGTCCCCCACAAAATGTTTAAAACTTTATAAAATAAAATATCAAGATAAAAATACTCATAAAATAAAAATTATATATAAAGAGCAACCTTCTATTATGCAATGGGTATAGGTATATTTCGGGTTGAGCCTACATTTAGTGTTGATAGTATCCATTTGAGAAATCAGAGTGAACAAAGTCTTGAACTCGATTTCTTGATCAAACTTCAAACTATCACACATATAATATCGACGAAGATATGGTTTTAAAGGGTTAGCGCTATTAATGGCCATGCGCTTAAGCTTGATTCTTATGGGAGTTTTAGAGAACAGCCTAATTCTCATAGTCGCGACCCTCACGACGCTCTCACATAGGTGAGTCCTCAAAAAGTATATGTGACCTATACCTCACAAGAGTATCTAGCCTTTAGACTCATTCAGGATAAATATCATTCCTAACATCACATATAACAAGCACTTTGCCATAGGGATGAGTAGGATCATATCTCGTCTAAGATATGTCATTATAGCTGTGCTTAACAAGTCACGTAATACGATTGTTCCTACCTATTGAACCTCCTTCATGGGATCTCCAATCATAGAGGTTGGATTACTTTCCTAGGTGACTCCCTTCGGGCTTAAGCACATCCCCCTCGATAATTTAATTAATTAATTATCATGCTAAAAATCTTTATAATTGCACAAAATCTCACTGATTTTATCTTTGAGAACTAGGTTCCATTATTTTGATGATTGCTTCCATTAGCTCTCTTAAATAATATTAAATATTTCATAAAAAGAATGTTAGAGAACATAAGAATTTAAAAGGCACAATAAAGAAAATTGAAGGAACACTTAATTACCTCATAAGTAATAATATTTTCAAACTCATACACAAAATTAATAATCATTTAATAATTTATAATATCATTTTTTCCCAAAATATCATAAAAACATTAACAACCATCAATTAAAGAAAACCTCCACATTAAGTAACGTTTTAAATACACTAGCAATAACTCCATATAATATTAATGCACTAATATGTTAAATTTTTAACACTCATCAAAATAATAACTACACTTAAATCATTGTTATCTTAATTATACAAAATTAAGAACTAAAATATGAAACTGCTCAAAAGCTAGAAACCCCCACATTAAAAATATTTTTTCAATCCTCACATTAATAAGATATTTATTGCTAAAACTACAAATATAATATATATAACTCATATAAGTATTTAATAATAATCATTAGCATTTATGCTATTATTTCTTTCAATACAACCGCATAAATTATCATAAGAATCTATTATTCTTCTTAACATACTCTAGTAATCAATTATTTAGATGTTATCATCTAATATACATGATAACCACAAGAAACTATGAATTAATAGCTCACCACCTTGCATATAAGTTCCTAATAAACACATGGAAATGAAATAAAAAATTTAATACATGCAAGTAATATAATTGAATTCTTAATCAATCTATAATAATATGCAACCAAGATCCACTACAACAAAACTGGCATTTTATGTCGGCCAAAAAATGACATTTATCATTATATTTGTCGGTTTTAGCGCAACATAAAGTGGCTTGTCACATATTCCTATACGTGTCACTTGGCCAAATTGACATAAATAATTTAAAATATGTGTCATTCCGAAACGGACATGTATGGAGTAAATATTTGCCAATATGTGTCAGTTTCTATCAAATATGTGTCTGCTAGTGAGTGACACAAATAATATAAAATATGTGTCATTCATAAACAGACATGTATGGAGTAAATATTTGCCTTTATGTGTCAGTTTCTAACAAAAATGTGTCTGTTAGTAAGTGACACATAAGTTGTGTCAGTCACCAAATGACACAAGTTTGTGTCATTTTACGAGGTGACACCTATATAACGTTGTTCACCGAGTGACACAGGATAGGATATTTGTGTCATTTCACACAAATAAGCTCAGTGTCGTTCATTGGTCGACATTCACATATGTGTCACCTATGAAGTACATATGTGTCATAACTATATGTGTCATTTTTTGGCCGACATGAAACTTTGTCCATATATAATACGTGTCAGCCTGAATTTGGAATTCAAGCTGACACGTATTATATATTTTTTATTTTTAGAAACCTGGTTTTGTATGTGTATATATATACAAGAACACCTAGATAGCAAAAAACAATGCATCCAAATAATAAATATTTATAACTTACCAATTTGAGCTCAAATTTTATGAAAGTAATGCAATAGGATTAATGCAACAGTAACTATATGCAATGTATAACCCAATCAATTAGAAAACATGGTATTCCATGTTATTCCACATCATGAAGTGAAAAGCTAAAATATATGGTATTCCACATTCTAAGAACATAATTAACCTGAAAATTCTTGTAGCATAGAGTAGTGAAAAGCAAAAATAATAATTGCAGACTTTTTTCCATTTAAGAAGAGAAAAAGAACCAAAATATCAGTTAGAAATTCATTTCACTACAAAAAAAGTCACATATAGGGACAAATTCTTTGTGACAGATTGTAAATTATATCCCTATAAATAAATTATTGAGACATATAATTATAACAGTCATAAGAGGGGCCTAATAATTTTGGCGCTTAAATTCCCGCCATAATTTTTACTTAATTAGAGACAATTTTTTATAATAGTCACTAAATCTATCACAAAAAGGAAAAAAATCATAAATTTACCAATTGTGACTATATTATTTTGTCTCTAAATAATATAAAATTTTAATATACATTAGTATTAGTCACAAATTATTTTCTTTTAAACACGACAAGTATCTTCTTTTTCCTAATAGTATTCTTCTTATATGACAACATAAAAATTTATTTCCTATTAGGATTTCTAAATTTATCGCCAAATCAATGGTAAAAAATTTCAGATTATGCTAACTACTCTCTCGCAGCGAAACTTGAATCCCATCACAGTCAAATAAGTCTTCTAATTATGCTTCTTCTTTCTTTCGTCTAAGTGGCCTCACTTTGACTTCACCTTTTGTTGCCAGCCATTAACTATCCCTTTCTAGATTGTGTGGATAGGTGCCTTTTGCAAACATATTAAAAACTACTCCAGATAATCGAGGTACTTTTTCATAGTCTTATTTTATTACACTTGTTTTGATTGTTTGACAATTTTACTCAATGAAATTCTTATATATTTTATTATATATGTTTTGCAGCCAACACAGTTTTCAACCTTCCTCAAAACAAGTCTATATTTTATTGAAGAACTATTTTTTGTTAATTAATTTGATTATATTTTCGATTAGTAATAATTTGGATCTTATTATAATTGAATGATTGTGTATGTTAAATTGATTTTGTAGTTTATTATGTAACACTCATTATTGGAGATCGTTTATGTTTCATTGACTTCCAAGTGTTTGTTTAAATGTCAAATTGAAATTAAAATCACGGTATGTATTTTTTAATGAAAGATTAATTTATTAATTATTTATAATATTTCTTTTTAGAGTCATGCTAGAGTACAAAATCTTTCTGTTGGTGTTGAATTTAGGTTAAATAATTCTAACATGATCGATACCAAAATTGGACCAATATAATTCTTTTATAATTCAATAGTGAGAAAAGTGACTACCTCCTTTTTTATTTTCAAGGATTTCAATTATTTTTGTTTGAATCTCCATCAATTTTGTCCAGGTTCCAAAGGAGAAGAAAAGCTTGTAGCTTCCAAGCAAGGCTAGGACAACGTTTTCCTGTGGATTCTTGCAATAAAGCCAGGAAAGAGTTAGACCCCAATAGAATTCTCTCCAATAACATGCTAGGAAAGCTCTTCCCTTTATCAGATACAATCTGATAAATTTATAGGTTAGTTCTTTGTTCATATACTATCAACTTAAATGCTTGTTGTTTGTTTTCTTTTTATCAAATTTATCATCAGAGTCCTTGACCTTATGATATTGGTTATATATCAGATAAAAATAAGCGATGAGATATGACAAAAGCACATTCTTTTTTTCCCACGAGTTACAAATGTAATCCAAAAGGCTAATTATAAAGGGGTGGATTACTTTTTTCCACCAAAAGCACATGTCACACTCTCTCAATAAACTTTGACAGGTTGCTTGGATGCAAGTAACGACAACCTTTCTCTTCCTTACAATAAGCCACCTGGATTAGATTTGTATAATTTACTCTAAAAAGTCAATGGCTACTAAGTTTTTAGGAGAGGAACTTCGGTGCATCCGCTGCACCGTGCAACGTGTCGAGCTGGCCCAATGGGCAGCAGCCAGCTCAGCTGCTGGAACCGAGCTGGCTGCTACCTATTGGGCCAGCTCGACACGCTGCATGGTGCAGCGGATGCACCGAAGATTTAGCCAGTTTTTAGAGTAAGTTGTTTCTGCAAGCGAATTATCCTATTAGCCAAATGTGGCAATTTATAAGAGAAAATAAGCTAACTGGATTATCTAACAAGATTTATTTTCTTCATTGGTTTTTTTATTTGAAAAAATGTGCATTGACCTTTACAATATATAAATGTCTATATATAGGTTATTATTATTAGGGTGAGTCTTCTCACACGTGTAATAAGTGTTTGAACACCTAGCTTCTAAACTTGTTAGATAATATATATATATATTTCTTAAATTAAATAATTTATTAATAAGAAAAATCAATATAATTGATAGAATAACATTTCAAACACTTTCCAATGTCCAGAAATTAATAGAATAATGTCTAAATATTTAAGGACATTTTTTAAACAAATAAATATTCATAGAGTAGTTAAATTAGTCCTTGGATAATGAAAATGGTCAACCCAAACCAAAACTTATAGCATCAATTTTTTTAATTAAAAAAAATACTCAAACTGCCTTCAAAATTAAGAAATATTTTCAAAATGCAGGAGTTCAACATTGCATGGAGTAAAACGCTAATATTCTTTTTTATAAATTAATTATCTACTAATTTATTAAAATGACTATGGAAACCAGCATTGTAGCTTAGGTATAGTTTAGTTTGTGCTTCCCTGTTTAACTTATGCTTAATTTTACTTTCTCTATTTAATTGTTAATGAAAGATTAATTCTTTTAGGGGGCTTTTCAAAGTTTAATTTTTTTTAAAGTTTAATGTGCACATGTGACTTAATGGTTAAAGTTATTGTTTATATTTGTTAATTATTATTTAATTGTGAACTTTAAATAATAAATTATTTAATTTGTCAAATAATTGAAATAATTAACTTTTTTAATATTTATATTAAATGAATGATTTAATAAAATTTCAATTGCTCTTAAACTTATTAATTTTTATTAAATTTAAAGTTTTGTTCTCAAATTACAACGTACAAGGGAGGCAAAGTGCTATCTTTGTGGTAAACAGTAGAAATATAATCATATCGAAAATCATTTTCACTAATGGGTTTAGTAAATTTCTTTTCTATTTTTAGGTTTATATTTCGGAATTGGTCCAACTATTTAGGCAATTATTTTCTCCAAAGCTCTTATTGATACCTAGAAGTTCATCATAAGAAAGCCGAGGTACATTCTTTAAGAGATACTTAAATTTCATTATGTTTTGTGAAAACATATTTGCTTGGTCAATATTATTTTTTATATTTATGAATTAGAGATATGTGATACTTGTTTGATGGTTTCTTTACCATGAATCTACCATATGCTATTGTCAATTGGTTATTCTTGTAATGAATTAATGTTATGTAACTTACTTTTTATTGAACTGTTAGCAAAAGTAATTAGATTTTGATCTAGTATCTTGTGTGAGCTAGTTTATTTCTTGAAATATTACATATATTTAAGGTCCATAGCTTTAGGAACCAATTGATGTGGGATACTTAGTGCCTTGCTCTTATTAATGAACTTTTCAAGGCATAATTTTGTCTATGCGAGAGGCAAAGCATTATGTGGCGGTAAACAATGAAAATTATGCATATAGAAATCATGTTTCCATAGTTGTCTAAGTTGATGCCCACCAGACTTTTTTACTTACCTTTGTTTTAGTAGAAACCATAGTGCCCCATACATCAATTATAAATCTTAAAAGGGAAAATTAATTACTACATGATGTAGAAGGTAATAATTTCATGAAAACATCAAAATAAATATATTAAAAATTGTAAAAATTGTTTCGAGTATTTTACATATAATTAAAGATTTAAATTATTTTATAAATTAATTTTTAATTCAATTTTTATTTATTAACAAATAATATATGAAGAAGCTGCATTTATAATTAATAAAACATGGATTGATTTAATGATAACCATATTTAATTTGAAATAAATTAATGTATGATAAATGAATGATAGTCAACTATTTAATATTTAAAAACTTTCAACTAAATATTAGATTAAAAGGCTTATTAAGATAGATAAAAAGCATATTAAATACCCTTATTAAAATTGTATTTCATTTAATAATCCAATAATATTTTAATAATTTATTCAATTGAATAAATAAAAATAGTTAATTAAATATTGGATACTAAATTTTATTTATTAAAATTAAAAGTTGAATTAAATAATTAAATTTTATACATTTTAATTTTAAAAAAACTTAATAATCAAATTTGAACTTCTTAGACATGTAAATATGCATGCTCTATGCACAGTCATGCTATATCTTTAAAAAAATTAATTCAATCAATTAACACTAATTTAGAGTCATTATTTATCATCTTCTCATAATTTTATTCCACAAATTGCTCACAAATTGGTATTTTTTCAGTTGAATCTCACAATCATATACCCTTGAATTCAATCATCTTATGGATAAGAGTTGGATTCATGCATCAAGAGAGAGCCAAACATTTGTATCGGGTGTGACTCAATTCCTAGACTTTGCTTTTACTAATGCTCCAAGTGGAAGGATCAAATGTTTGTGTAAAAATTGTAACAACGTGTATCGTCATGATAGAGATATTGTTAAGGAACATATGATATGCAATGGGGTAGACATTGGGTACCTTGGGAATGTGTGGATATACCATGGTGAGCTTGAGTTGATAGATGAAAGTACAAATAATGAAATTGAAGATCAATTAGATGATATGCATGGGATGCTACATGGTGCATTTGGTTTCACGGATAACGATGTCAGTGGTGGTCTTGATGCCTTTAATGATATGGCACCTGAACATAATGAGGTTCCAAATCATGATGCCGAGACATTTTTCAAATTATTGAAAGATGTCGAGCAAGAATTGTACCTAGGCTATAAGAAATTTACAAAACTCTCATTCATTGTTCGGTTATTCCATATTAAGTGTCTAAATGGGTTGACTGATAAAGCTGTAACAATGTTACTTAAGTTATTCAAAGAGGCACTACCTGAAGGCGAGACCTTACCTAATTCATTTTATCAGACAAAGAAAATAATCATTGATTTAGGTCTTGGTTATAAAAAAATTGATTCTTGTCCTAATGATTGCATATTATACTGGAAAGATAAAGCCCAAGCTTCTGAATGTTCTTTGTGTGGTACTTCTCATTGGAAACATGTTATTGTAGAGTTTGATACTAGTCATAAGATTCCTGCTAAGATTTTACGGCACTTTCCTCTTATACCTAGGCTTCCAAGATATTATATGTCACATAAAATAGCATCATTTATGCAATGGCATGCAAGGGATCGTGTTAAGGATGGTATGTTAAGACATCCTGTTGATTCAAAAGCTTGGAAAAGCTTTGATCAGTGTTACCCAAGCTTTGCTGTAGATCCTCGCAATGTTAGATTAGGGTTAGCAAGTGATGGTTTCAACCCGTCTGGAACAATGAGTTTAGCCCACAGTACGTGGCCTGTGGTCTTAATGATTTACAATTTGCCACCATGGATGTGTATGAAGAAACCCAATTTTATTATGACATTACTTATTCCTGGTCCTCATGCTTCTGGAAACGATATTGATGTCTATTTACAACCTTTAATAGATGAGTTAAAGGAACTATGGGAGAATGGTGTAAGAACATTTGATGCTGCAACGAATGAGAATTTTAGTATGCATGCTGCATTATTATGGACTATTAGTGACTTTCCGCCATATGCCAACTTGTCAGGATGGAGTACTAAAGGTCGTTTTGCTTGTCCTTATTATAATAAGAACACTGTTTACCGTAGGCTAAAACATTGGCCTAAATTTTGTTATTTAGGCCATCAACGTTTCGTGGATGGTAGTGCTCCAATTCCATTGACTGAGACTGACGTACGGGAATAGATGAGCTCAATTAGTATGACATATGGGCAAGAAAAAAGTCAATAGTAGTTCTAAACGAAAAAGAGATGACATTGATAGTGTAGCTTGGAAGAAAAAGAGTATTTTCTTTATGCTCCCATATTGCCAACATAATCTTGTACGTCACAATTTAGATGTCATGCATATTGAAAAAAATATTTGTGACAGCATCATTGGGACATTACTGAATATTGAGGGAAAATCGAAAGGTAACTTAAAAGCACGTCTTGATATGAAAGACATGGGTACAAGATCATTTCTACATCCTAGGCTTGTTAGAGGAAAAACTTTCTTACCTCTAGCTTCTTTCACAATGACTCGAAATGAAAAAGACATCTTTTGTAGAGTCCTATCAAATGTGAAAGTTCCTGATGGTTACTCAGAAATATCTCAAGATGTATGAATCTTAAACAACAAAAAACTTCTAGATTGAAAAGTCATGATTGCCATATATTATTGCAACAACTTCTCCCTTTGGCTTTAAGAAGAGCTTTGCCTAAAAATGTTAGGTTAGTGTTAATTGAGTTGTGCAACTTTTTTAGAGAATTATGCTCCGAAGTTGGCTCAGTGGATGAGTACAATCAACTGAACTCTCGAGTAGCTCTAACACTTTGTAATCTCAAATGCATATTTCCACCATCCTTCTTTGATATAATGATGCATTTACCAATTCACTTGGCTTATGAGGCAAAAGTTGTTGGGCCTATGCAATATCGATGGATGTATCTAATTGAAAGGTATTTTTATATACTAAGAATACTTTTAATATTAACAATTATGCATATTGAAAAATGTTAAACTAACAAATGAAATATCCATGTGTTATAGGTATTTGCCTACCTTAAAGTCATATGTACGAAATAAGTGTCATCTAGAAGGTGTTGACCCAGGTATGGCAACCCAAAAGGGGGGGGGGGTGAATTGGGTTTTTATTTATCAAAACGGATTTAGAAAACTTTTCTTGAAAGATCAAAATTAGTTTACTCTTTCTTTGAGAATGAAGGCGAAGAAGATGAAATTAGAAGTTATCAAATATGTAATCAAGAGAATAATAATAATGAACAATCACAAGTACAAGTAAATGTAAAGAGTATAGGGATAGAGAGAGTGCAAACTCGATGTACGTGGTTCGGCAAACCTTGCCTACGTCCATGGGCTCTTAGCTCCACGAGTTAAGCTTTCCACTAAGTTGTAGAAATCTTTACAACTTGCTTGATGAACAACCTCACCAAGACTTTTTCCTTCAATCCTTGATAACACCACACCAAGAGTTCTTCTTGATGAACAACCTCACCAAGGCAACTTCCTTCAACTCTTGATAATATCACACCAAGAGTTCTTCTTGATGAACAACCTCACCAAGGCAACTTTCTTCAACTCTTGATAACACCACACCAAGAGTTCTTCTTGATGAACAACCTCACCAAGGCAACTTTCTTCAACTTTTGATAACACCACACTAAGAGTTCTTCTTGATGAACAAACTCACCAAGGAAATAGTTCTCTAAGGATAACTTTTATCCTTTACAAGAAAATCTCACTCTCACTACAATATAAGAACAAAGATAGTTTTTACAACAAAAGTATAACTCTCTTCAAAGAGTAGATAAAGAATATAAAAGCTCTCTAGACTTGATATTTCTCTTGTTTTTTGCTTGATAGATGCTTCTCTTCACTTCTTGTTGTTCTGAATGCATGGGAGAAGGGCTCCTTTTGTAGGCAAATGGGATGAACTTAATCAAGTGAAGACACCAACTCCAAATTTTCTACCCACCATAAAAACCATAATTTTTTCTAGCATTTTTGTCAATGTTCCGTTTGAAATTTGAAAATCTACAAACAGAAAATATCTGAACATTTGAATAAGCTTTCCAATGCATCAAGAACCAAGTCATTTGGATATCTGTAGATCAAGATATGGCCAAAAGACCATTCGGTGCTCATGTGACTTGATTTTTCTTCCATGTGTCAACCACCGACTTGCATGTGTATTATGCCGGCCTTCTGTTTGAAATTTAAATTTCTTCAAAGAATATGAAATCTGTTCCATTGAATTATCTTTCCAATTCCATAAGAATCAAGTCATTTGGATATCTCTAATTCAAGATATGGATAAAACATCATTCGGTGCTGAAATGAGTTGATTTTTCTTTTCTGTGTCAGTCCACCGAATTGCATGTCAATTACATCAGCCTTCTGTTTGAAATTTGAATTTCTTCAAAACATATGAAATGTTATTCATTAAGTCCTCTTTCCAATGCCATAAGAATCAAGTCATTTTGATTTTTCTAGCTCAAGATATGTCTAAAGGAGTATTCGGTGCTCATGTCAGCTGCTTCTATTTGTCTTTCAACTTGCATGATGATTTGGACGACCTTACACTTGAAATTTGAATTCTTTAAAACATATAAAATGTTATAAATTGAGTAAGCTTTCCAACAGCTTAAGAATCACGTCATTTGGACATTTGTAGAGAAAGATATGACCAATTGATTGAA